>ML779196.1:1443087-1492910 GCA_009831015.1 Picea engelmannii
AAACACAATGGTTCAAATGGTTACCCTTGGCAGAATGGTGGTATAACACTTCCTTTCATACTGCAACAAAAATGACACCATTTATGGCACTTTATGGACACCACCCTCCTTCCATCACTTCTTCTCTAAAAGAAAAATCTAAGTTTCAAGCAGTGGAAGATCACATTGAGAATCAACAATAAGTTCTCCAAATCTTAAAGGACAACCTGACCATGGCACAAAATCGCATGAAAGAACAAGAAGATCAACATCGTAGTGAAAGAAGTTTTGAAGTAGGGGATTGGGTATTTTTAAGACTACAACCATACAAATAGATGTCCCTCAAGCAAGACAAGAAAGATAATAAATTATCACCAAAGTACTATGGCCCTTATAAGGTATTGCAAAAGATTGGTACTATGGCATACAAATTGGAGCTGCCTGCATCTTCACGAGTACACCTAGTTTTCCATGTTTCATGCTTAAAGAAGGTTATAGGCGACAAGATCCTAGTTCAAACTATATTTCCAGGACTTGACGAGGAATAAAAAATCATATTGGAGCCTGAAGCCATCACTGACACAAGAATTCGCCAACTGAGGAATAGATCCATTTCAGAGTATCTCATTAAATGGAGGAAACTACCGGCTAAAGATTCCACTTGGGAAGATTAGTCGTTTATATAGAAGCATCCAGAGTTACTCAAGCATTGCAGACAACACTTGTCTCAAGGGGAGGGGCATGTTAATCCCTAATTTTGGCTCATTACCCCCTAATTGGGGCATATTAGATTAGTAATGTTATTTTATTTATGTCGGCTTTAGGCCATTAGTTGTAATTATACCTCCTAGTCTCCTATATATACCAAGGAGACATTTTCATTTTGAATCATCTTGTACTTGAACATTTAAGTGGGGTAAAAGGAGGTTTCCCGCTCGAAGAGGCTCATTATCTGAAATTCTCTCTTTTTTAAGGTGTTGAGTACTTTTTCTGAGGATTTTCTATGCTATATTGATATTTGGTTCTTAACACGAATAAGGATTTCTTTTTGTCCTGATACCTTTGTAACCTTTCATTTACTTCGGCCCTATTTTGATGGACTTCGACCAGCTGGTTTATTCTCCTGGTAACATCATTGGGCTCTTCATTGGAATCTTGCCAGAGTTTCATTACTGGCAGAGCAAGATTTATTGGCAAAACGACATCAGTACCATATACCATATGGAAAGGGGAAATCTCGATTGATCGTTTGGTACTGATTCTGTTGGCCCATAAAGCATATTTTAAATGGGTATGCCACACTTTTTTGTTTTCAGTCAAAACTTTTTTTATCACGGTAATCAGGCTTTTGTTGGATGATTCAGCTAGACCATTTCCTTGTGGGTAGTAAGCTATGGATTTCCCTAGTATGATGTTATATTTTTGACAAAAATTTATCATGGCCATCGATTTAAATGCCTGAGCATTGTCAGTGACTATTTTTCGAGGGCAACCAAATCTGGATAAGATATTATCTTCCAAGAAATAGATTACTACTAAGTCAGTGGCATTCCTTGTGGGGATAGCTTCTACCCACTTAGTGAAACAATCAGTAGCATTTAGGATCCATTTGTGTTGCATACTAGAGTGTGGATGAATTTCTTCTATGAAATCAAGTCCCCATTGTTGAAACGGGGCTTCGGTTTTAACTGGAATTAGGGGTAAATCTGGGACTCTATGTTTTCCTATGAATGACTGGCATGGGACGCAATTTCAAACTTTAGTGTTCACTTCTGTGAACAATTTAGGCCAGGAGTATCTGGCTCTTAATATTTTATACGTTATTTCTCGCTAAGCATGATGTCCTCCACATACTCCGACATGGAATTCATCTATAACCCCTTTTGTTTCAGTCTCAACTAAGCACCTCAGTAGAAAACCCAAGATATCTTTCCAATGCAGCTTAGCATCTATGATACAGTATTTTACAGCATGTAACTTTAGCATACTAGTTTTTGATGGGGTTAACTCACTAAGGCATTGAACCGTGAGTAGGTAATGGACAATGTCGCGATGCCAGGATGAAGCCAAAACTTATCTTGGATTTCGGCTGTAGGTACAGTGATATCAAGCTCGTCTATTTCCAGGAATCCCTCGTTCTCTTGTAGCCGATTTATCCCAAGCGCTTTTAAATTTGATTCGGCAAGCAATTTGGCTAAACCTTGACCTTTGATAATTTTAGTTGGCTTGACTTCTATATCAAACTCCAGGATCTTAGCTAACCACCTGCCTCTTCTTCCATCACTGTATGGTTGCACCAGGATGTATTTAATCGAGCTAGAGGGTACATAGGCTATGATCTTTGAATGTAACACATAAGTTCTGAAAGCCTTCAGAGCTTTCACCATTGCATAGGCCTGTTTCTCCATTATATCATATTTCAACTCAGCATCTCTGAGGCTTTTTCTAAAACACACAATAGGTCCCTCGAATCTTTCTTCGTTTTTTTGTAACAAGACAACTACAATGGTATGTTCTGAGGCAAAAGAAAAAATCAAAAACTCTTTCGTGTAATCTGGACTTGCCAAGACCGATGCTTCACTTATTACTTTCTTGATGCGTTGAAATGACACTTTGGCTTCGCTAGTCCATCTCACTTCGTTGTCCTTTTTGAGCATATCTGTTATCAATTTCACAATCTCAGCGAAGTTAGGAATGAATCTCCTCAAGAAATTTATTTTTACTAAAAAAGACTAGATTTCTTTTACATTTCTAGGAAAATTTATAGTGTTTATTGCTTCAACCCTTTTTGGATTGATTTTGATTCCTTATTTAGACACGATATGGCCCAATAGCTTACCTTCTTGCATCACGAAATGGGATTTCTTGGGGTTGAGTGACAAACCAAATTTTTGGTATTTCTCAAAGGTTTGCCTAAGGTGCATTAGATGTTCAACATCAGGTTTGGAGAACAGGGTCAGGTCGTCAAGGTAGATAACAAAAAATTTATCTCTTTCACCCACGAAAGCGATATCCATGGCCCACTGAAAAGTAGCCAATGCATTCATCAAACCAAAGGGCATTTTATCGAACATAAAAGTACCCCACAAGGTAGTGAAAGCAGTCTTTTCTTTATCGTATTGATGCACTGCGATCTGATTGTAACCTGAAAAACCATCAATCATAGACATTCGGTTAGCTCCAATTACTTTTTCTAAGACGTGATCCATCTTAGGTAATGGGTAATTGTCTTTGAGTGATGATCGATTCAGGTTTCTTAAATCGACGCACAGTCTAATCTCGTCGTTTTTCTTTCTTACTGGGACCAAGTTGGCTACCCAGGTAGAGTATCTCAGTGGGACTATGATTTTAGCATCCAAGATTTTTTTGACTTCTTTTTCTATCACTGGTAACAGGATAGGGTTAATCTACCTAAGTTTCTGTCTAGAAGGTTTGATGCCTGGTTTTAGTGGGATTTTATGTTCCATGATGGTTGTATCATAAGTTCTCAACTCGTCATAAGAACAGACAAAAACATATTTGTATTTTATAAGCAGCTCAACATATTTACTCTTGATTTCGGGAGACAGGTACCTGGACACTTTCACTAGGCTGGGACTGTCATCAGAACCTATATTGCAATCTTCGACTTCCTTCGACTGAGGTTGTAAGGTAGTCTTCAAAGGGATGTCATCATGACTAAAAATCCTTTCTAAGGGAATCAGGCCCTTGGGTATCTGATTAATTTTTAAAACCAACATCTGGTGATTTGTGATTTTATCTTGGAACTCTTGGGGGTCCTCCCCTTCTTGCATGATCCAAATAGGATCATTTTGGTTCTCTTGGTCAGCATGAGTTTCGACGAACTCGTCGGCTAAAGCATCCACCTGCTGATTTTCGGCTCTCGGGATGAAATGAACATTAACAGAGGAGAAATTTTTTTCGATTAGGTCCCAAACACAATTTCAATATGACCTTAACCTAGGATGGTTGGCCTGATACTAGCGATTAACCTATCTCACGATCAACTCTGCGTCACCAAAAACTTCCAAGTTTTTAATATTCATATTCCTAGCGGTCTCTAACCCTAACACTAGAGCTTCATACTCACATACATTATTGGTGTGGTCTATGTTCCATTGAAGCCTATAAGAGAAAGGGATAACGAATTGGTTATCAGGTGCCACAAAATTACTCCAGCCCCGGCTTCAAGACAAGATGAGGCACCGTCAAAAAACATTTTCCAAACACTAGTGTTATACACATCCTGTTCTATTTTTTTTTTTTTTTTTTTTTATCTGTACAATTTTCTTCTATACACGCATCCACATCATCATCTATAGATAATATACANACAATTACCTCAATCATGATTGACAATATATATAGGATAATTTTTTGGGCTGAGAGGATCACTGACCATAAATTCTAACTTGGTTTCCCTGTACAATTGCGTGAACTACCCCCGAAAAACTGGAATTGTTGCGTACGTCATATCAAGTTAAAGGGAACCTCCAAGTTTGGCACCCCAAGATTAGGACAAGAGCATGCCATATTTTGGGGGTATATTTGTGACAACTACATCCATTAAAACACTTTTTGAAGGTACTTGTGCAAGGTTTACAACTAAGTCCTTTATCATACCTATACACTTGACTTTTCTCGAATCGAAAGAATATAAATCTCCATAAGGCCTGGTGATTTCAAGGCCAAGTCTATCCATGATTTCTTTATGCATCACATTGTGAGATGCCCCAGAATCTAACATGCAGTTATGAGAGCAGATGGTCGAGAATGGTCAAAGTAATGTAGAAAGGGGCAACAATGTCTTTGGCACCTTCGAAGTGTGGGCCAAAAATTGTGTTAGGTTTTTCATCCTCTAAGTTTATAACATCGGTCTGACTTTCATTTTCCAAAAAATTAATCATTTTAGCAATTTGTTTTCGGTATATCGGTTTTTTAGCCAGTTCTACAAGAGGAATAGGAATTTTGATCTTATTGATTTCATTTTCTAGGTTGAAAATTCGAATGGTTTTGTCGATTTCCATGTCTTGAGCCTCCGACCCTTTCTTTTCAGTTTTCCTTGGCTGAGGGGCCTTTGTTTCGGTAACAGGGTTATCTAGTTTTTGCATGCTCAAGGGTGGAGTTTCTGCTGTCTTTATTTTAGCAAACTGGATGTTAGCGGCCTTAGTCCCTTCAGTTTGTTTCTCAGTGCTTTTTGAAATTGGTTCATCAATTTCAAACCTCGGCAATATTTTTTTAACTGGAACAGTTGCAGAAACCTTGTTTCTAGGCCTCAGGTTGTATTTTTGGTGAAGTTCAACCATTATCCCATATTTTATTCCAAGATAGGTCAAATCTTCTGAAACACTATCGTTCTTACTACTCTCGGTCCCATACTCTGTAGTCAAAGACTTTTCATAATCGTGTCTTGTTATGTAAGGTTGTAGGCAGTCATCGCCAAGATTGTTCATATCCCCTTCTAACTCCTCAAAATCCTCCAAGTCTTGTCCTCCTACAAAGTTTTCACTTTTAAAAGGAGTTTAGATCTTTTGATCTTCATTCTTAATTTGTTTTTGGTGGTTTTGAGGGTTAGGGTTCTTTCTGAACTCCTTTTTAGGGTAATGTTCATTCTTATCTTGTTCTAGTTCCATTCTCAATATTTTGTTTGACAGTTCTTTGATGATTCTAGCCATATTGTCCATTTTTTCCTCTGAAGATCTTCCTGATCCAGAGGGTGCTCCTTGCTCCCTATATCTCTTGATTTCTTTGTTTCCCGTATCGAATTTAGCTTTCAGCTTTCCTGATGCCATCATATTAGATTCAATTTCGAGGGAATCATCTTGCATCTTGGTAAGATCTATTGATCTTCTCTCCCTTAATAACAGAGCGAAGTAGGGGTCAAAAGCTCCAGTGAAAGTCACTTTCGCTACAGATTGTGAGGGCTTGACCTCGGTTGGGATCTTATTGTACAATTTGTTAAAACATTTTGTAAACTCGAGGACCGATTCAAAGTTTTTCTTTCAAAGAGATCCAAATTCGGTTAGATAATAAAGATGGTATTTCCGTTCACCCCATTGTCTAATAAAAGCATTTTCAAGATCATCATATGATGGTATAGATCTAGTGGATATGCCTCGAAACCAGGTTCTTACTTTCCCTTCAAAAGTTTGAACCAATAGTCTGGATTAAACATCTTCATGTTCCAATTCAAGAATGTCAGCGAATTGATCGAAAAAATTTATCTGTTCAGTTGTTGTCAAGTCGCCTTCTCCCATGAAATTAGGCAGGTTTTTCATGTAATTTTCTGGTAAATCATGGAGAGGGACTAGTAGAACCAGAGGGGCATATCTTGCAACAAATTTTGCAAATATCTGAAGAGGCAGTGCTTGGCCTCCCGCTCCTCCTCCTTGACCACCCGTGGCAGCACCTCCAGCCCCACCTCCTCCAGCTGTGGCCATTGTGGAGTTAACGGATAAAGTCTAGGGGTTGTAAGGACAAGTTTCAAGAAACTAATTATTGAAGGGGAAGAAACTTGAGAAAGAAGAGCTTGGGGAATGTGGACTGGTTCCTTCAGAACCACGAGGTGAGAATACAGAAGAATCAACAAATGTTGAGTCAAGATATATAGGATAATTGTTTGAGTTTTGAGATGTAGGAAATCGAACTTTGAAAAGGGAGGGAGAATGAGTCGCTACATGAAGTGAAGCAAATCTTCATTTTCTATCGGTGTGGGAAAAAGATGAGAAAGCCTTGGTCTCAAAGACCAGAAGAACCAGATCTGATTCAGGGGATGTGACTTTATCAATGGGGTATTTCCTGTAAAGGGGTGGAATACTTGATTCACCGTGTTGATATTCTAAGTCAGACTGTGTAAACTTAGGTCAAAATTTTTTATTTGTGGATGAGACAGTCTAGCGGAAGTATCTTCTTGATTTTAGAATTTTTTTGGGGTCTGAAAAAGGTGAAATCTACTTGTTGTCTGGATTCTTTCTGGTGTTTTTCTGGTTAAGAGCTATCTTAAACAATGTGGAGTCGCCAAGTGAAACATGGAGGTAGCCTTAGAAGTTTTTCAAACTTTGTTCACTATCAAAGAAAGAAAGCGTCAATGTCGTTCTCCTCAGGGAAAAAACTTTGTTTCTCTGATTCCCGACAACGACGCCAAAAAGATGTTGTTCCTAAGTTTATACTTTAAGGCTTTAAAGTATACTGTCAAGGCATCTAAAAAAATAGAGGGAGCTAAGAAAATAAAAAAGGACTGATAAAAAGTTAAAGTCTATTGTCAGTTTCTCAACTGTCTCTGTTGAAATTCCCAGTTTTCCTGGATACTGATATCTCTCTCAATTGTTGCCCATGAATGTTCTAAGTCAACCCGGTTATTTGCTGTTTGTAAAATAGTGTTAAATAAATTTAGAGTAATGCTGGTTTGATCTAAGAGACCAGGCTCAATGTTAGGCTGCCTTGCAACTGGTACTGTCATGAAGGAGGAAAGTAAAGGAAGATAAAGTTTTGTGTTTTCTTTTTAGGTTGGTTATCTCTATTCCACAATGTAACGAGAATTATGTCAAAACACAAATAAATAGTATGACCAAATTGTAGGCCTTTTCTTGTATCTGAGTTAAATTTTAAAGAAAAGAAACATGCATGATATGGAGAAAACAATAAAGATATTAGCAACGTGAGGCATCAATTTCAGAGGAATCTCACATTGTAACATAAGACTATGAAATGAGAAAAATATTAATGAAGCATATGATGTTGAAATCTAAGAATCTACAGGTCTTGTCTCTGTTGATAACGGATACAGAGGAAAAACTGTAAATGATTTTGAAATAACAAGAATAATAATTTCCACATTAGAGGTTGTACTAAATTGTAGCTAAGCATTCATCAATTAAACATATATAAGAAATATGAGATGACAGGGAAACACATAACTCAGAAGTGACAAGATCCAGAATCTTCAATCGACATTTCTATTAATTTAGAGTCTCTTCAAAATTACATCGTCAACAATGTTTTTTCAGAGAGATCAAAAAGCCCCGTTTTAGTCTTTGTTCCCTGTATTTATACAATGGTCATCCATACTTGATGGTTAACAATCTCCTACTTTCTAGGAGAAAAATAGTTACAAAAATTCAACCTTAACCATTACACGATTAACTTTTGTTTATCTATCATTCCAACGGCATGAGTTTCCAAACGATACTTCATTGCTTAGTCCAAATCTCTCCCTCCTTTGATGCTACACATTCAATACATTTCTCCAGAAAATGGACAAAGTTTCTAGGAGGTGGAGGTGTTGGAAGATATTTAGTCTCAAACAGATAAAACTTTCTTTGTACCTTTGGGAACTAGTCTTCAAAACCTTGGTCGGAAAACTTGATCACTTACAATTTTAAACTGGGCTATACCAACCATCTGTTTATTAGGTTGGCATCGATTTCCTTCAATTGTAGAGTTTCAATCTGAATCTTCTTCAAACCTTCCTTACAGTCCAACTGTTGTTTTTCAATGTTTATTTGCCCCAGTGACTCAGAGCAGTCATTTCTTTCAATGTCTAATGCTTTCTTATCCAAAGAATCGAAGATTCCTTCATAATAATCTTTGATTTCTTTGAGTATCTTATTGCTCTCAGATATATTTGTTTCCCATACCTTGAGCATGATGTCTCCTTTTATTTGTTTCGTGACAGAGAGCTTTAGATTTTTTGTCGCCTCTTTATTTCCTGAACATGCAACCTCTTTCTGGAAAGTATTCCTTGCTGCTTTAGCTTCCTTTTCTACTAAAATAATATTATCAAGAGATTTTCTTACGTCTTTAAAGTAATTCTGGATGATCCCTATTTTAGAGATCAGTCTCTGCTGCTCGGCTTCTATCTTTGTATGTGTTTCCAACGAGAGGGCTTGGAACTCCTTTAAATCTATAACCTGGCCTTCCATCAAATTTAACTTAGCCTGTAACTGTTATGCATCCTCCTTTTACTGAGAAACCTGCACCTGAATTTCTTGTATCCTCTTGTTCATTTCGTCTAGGCTTGATTTGGGTGATTGAATTTATATCCTTTTGACAACCCTGGTCTGCTCCAAGATTTTACTCACCTTTTCTCTGATGTTCTTCTCAACATTCTTTAACTAATCCTGTAATTGAGCTATCGTGTTATTACTCTTGTTTATCCTCATTCTCATGTTTCCCATGGTAAAAAAGTTAGTTGTTTCCATGGATCCAATGGAACCTGCTATCTTTGTAGCAAAATCCTCCTCCTCCAAATTATGTCCATCTAGAAAGAATTTATTCTTTTTTACCATACTCCCGTCCTTCATATAAATCTCTTGTTTTGGGAGAACCTTCCTCTTTCCACTGAAAAAATAATCAGAAGGAGGAATCTCATCTATGGAGATAGAGGTGAGGTCATCAACAAATAGGGCTCTTGTCTATGGGAATCCAAAGGTGGACTGTAAGGGGGTTAAGGAAGCTATGGGACTTCCTAGCTCTGTAGATCCTTTCCCTTCTATTTCCTTAGGCATATTGACATCAACACCAGGTGATGAAGGGGGAGTAATCTTACTAGACTCAAGAGGTATCTCGGACCTCCTCTCTACTTATATCTCTAGTTTTTTCATCTATAAGGCCTCTTTATTTTGTGGGGGCCTTTCAGTATCCCGTGGGACTTTTTTGGGATTGCCCTTCTCCTGTGATTCTTGTTCGGACCCTGGGGGAGTATTTTCCTATTCCCAGGGAAGGGTGATTGCTTCTCTTTGCATTACTTTGGGCATACCACTCCATCTAAGGTTCTGAAAGGCTCGAAAAATAGCTTGCAAGTCGGACGACAGTGTCTGTGCTCATTCTAACACCTCTTTATAAGTCTTAGTCCCTTTGACCATATCATCCCAAGGGGACTGCTCATGTTCATATGATTTCATATTGTAGTGGGCCATGTGTTTCCCGAATAACTGGTAAGGATTTTGCTTCTTGTGCTCGAGGTCTACCAATTTGACCCCCTCCAGTGCTGTCTCTTCAACCTTGGAATGACCCAAGTTGAGAAGTGAAAATTTTCCAATCTGAATGGGAAAAACAGGCCAAGATTTCTTTTGAGCTGTCTTTAATTCTATCCTGATTCCACCTGTTACTATTTGATAAGCTACCTCCCTGCACACTAGTCTGTCAGGGAGAAATTTTGGGAGTGCATGTGGAGGAATCGAACATCCGAAAACTCTGATGTAGGAGAAATTCTCCTCTATAAACTAGTCAGCATCTATCCGAAGGCTCCCTATGACCAACTATGAAATGCGAGGGGGTGAACAGTCGTATAGAATTTGGTGTATTGGTATTACCATGAAATGACAAATCTCATAGAATGAATCTTTGGAATTTTCTTCCCAAAGTTTAGAATGATATTCATGAATAGGCTTCGGGTAAGTCGGATTCCAACTCCAATTCATCAAAGGGAAAGGAGTTGAGAAGCATATAGCATCCATGATGTATGCAGACATATAAAGGACTATTGTTTGGCCTTTTGATCTTGCATTCTGGTACTCCATAAACTCTCTCACTATGTTATCGGATAAAATCTTATTCCAATTGAAGTTGTAGCCTTCTACGGCCTCATGCAAAGAGGTACCCATTCTGCCGAGAAGTGGGTAGGACTTTCCTTACCAAAAATCCTACATAACATCATTGCCACATAAACCATATACTCGTTTAAATACGTTGTGGTGTAAACACGATGTGTGTCGGCCCTAAATTTTGCTTTGTTTCTCCACCAGTCTTTTATTATGTCAGGATATATTTGGTCTGACAAAAAAAATTCTTTCCTCTGAAACTCACTGACGAAATCTTTAATATAAATGTATTTGGGATAGGAAGGCAGTTTATACATTACTTGTATATGCTCTGGTCTGAAGGAGCCGATGACGACCCCTCGGCTGTCCAGAATGCTCCTCATTTGCATGTACACTCACTCTAAATCCCAACTGATCATGTCGTTGTAAGTCAGGAGTCGTGGCCACGTAGCCACCTTGTGAAGTTCAGACTCCACTAAATCCTGGATTTTGTTGTTGGCGTCATGGGGGAAGTTCTTAATCTCACAATCGAGAGTTTCTAAAATATGCCTCCAGGATTTTATGGAATCGATGGCATGCAGTATTGTATAAGATACAACATCTCCGTATGGACTTGAGACCTCTGCAACTTCCTCATTTTCCTTGGTGGCCTTCTTGGATGCCATGGTGGTTATACTAGACCAGAAACCTGTTTACAGAGAAAAGTGTATAAAACTGGACAACTGTGACTCGTTACAGAGGTAAAGGTTAAGAATGAACTTCGACACACAATACCTTTATTAATCTCTAAATTTGTGTTGTAGCGAGCGTACTGATACCATCGATGAAAAATAAATTCTTTAATTTGAAATATATGCTTAGAGATACGAAATCATGTCAAAAATATTTGCACTTACTAGTTATTAATACTGTCGTATATTGGCGATTTCGAAACTGAAAACCCGAAAATCATTTCCTTCCTTAATTCCCGAAAAGTGAAAAGTATCTTAGTCATCATTAATCATGTTTTGAAGACAGTTTAATCTTTTAATCTTAGAGTTTCTTTAAAGAAAACGTGATTTCTCATTTGGGAACTTCGGGAATCTTGTCGTCAGGGGATATGTCACAAGTAAACCTTGGATCGTGAAATTGTGATGGGATTAGCGAGGCGCTAATCATTCGTATTAAAAAACTTTAATTAATCATGATTAGTGGACAATTACTTTTTAATTTTTACTTTTCGTAAAATTGAGGACCGGGAGTTTGAAGGAGAAGAGTTTGAAAATGCTTTAGCAGAGAGAAAATCGAATCGTGACAGACTAAGGGAGAGATAATTGTGTTTAGGGATTTGATTAATTATGAATTAAAGAGCGCTTTTTGGTAAACAACAGAAAAAGTAACGTTCATTTCTACCCCCTTTTTACTTTATATTTCTTAATATTTTTAAATGGCTTCAAGATTTCAGTGACGAGAAAAAGGGATAGTTGAAGATCACACCTCGAGAAGAACCAAATTTTGAAATGGGAAAAGGAACGGGTGATTCTGACTCCTTTCTATTTTGGACTAAGGATGGCTCCATGGCTCAGGAAAAGATGAAGCTTCATTTTTAAAGGGTGGAAAAATTTAATCTTCGTTTCAACAGATCCCCACATTGTATAGACAATGTTTTAAAACTTGAAATCATTCGAGGGTCAACTTCAACTTAGACTTGGATTGATACAAACTGATCTAAATTCAATGACTCGATTTTACTAAAATATACATAAAATATTTATATTTTAATGAAAAAATATATTTTAAAGATTCCAAACCATTAAATACAAAATATGAAAAGTCTACTCATGTATGTACCATGTAAGCGTGAATATATAAAAATGGCACCGAGTGCAATACATATCAACAAAAATATACATAATCAATGAGGAACCAAATAGCCTCTAGCATACAAAAAACATGCTACAAGCTAATGGTCTACTACATAATATATAGTACATATAATTGATCAACATGATAAATCATCAAACTCATCACCAGTGATAGAAATGGGATCCTCAACAAGAGTTACAAAATCATCCTCTGGCTCAAATTATTTGGACTCCTCAGACTCCTCGGGGACATATGCAATTGCAGTAGATGTAGTAGTACTAGAGAAATCACGAGATGATTGAGTTTCACAACTAGTGCTTACATGTTCCCTACCTGGTGCTACGTTTTCACTTACTCGAACTCCTACCAATAGATCTATATCCAAATAAATCCCCCCTGACTCCAAGTCATCAATATCAAAATTAGGATCAAACTCTGTTAGGTGAGACTCCACTCATTCTGAGGTTGGATCAATATCATCCAACACAATGGGATCTATATCAAGCCTTATGTTCAGCAACTGGTTGTGCCTTGGTCGAAGGTTGTACTAGATGAAGACAAGATCATTCGACCATTTTTGTTCCAAACGATTTCTCTTCTTCCTCAAAGACAGACCAATTGCGCTCACACCCAGAAGCACTGCAAGTTTGGCTCAAGACTTGAATTGCAAACTTTTTCAATTGAGGACACTAGCTACCAAATGACTCCCACCAATGTGTTGCAAGGACAATGTTATTTCATTAATGATTATATTTTGAACATGGAAAAAATATAAATTATTTAAACTTTAATCTTTAAACAATCTTTAAAAAACTTTGGAATTGCTTACCTGGTTCATCCACATCTCTTGCAATATTTGCAAGGTTTTTTCCAAAGCTACCAATGGCTCTAGTGAAAGAACTAATATGTCGATGTATTTCCAGTTTCTCTACCTCATCAGGGGCCATGCGCTCCAAGCATTCATACAATCCATCTTTGACCTACCAAGTTTGATCTTCTCATAACTGAGCTCTATAAGGATACCTTGGGTTCAAGAAATACCTATTTTCATGTATACAACGATGGAGTTGATTGTTTAATCTATTATCAATGATCTCACATATATACCCATACTTACCTATTCTATCTTTGTAGTTTGTCCTTGTATGCTCATTTCCTTGATCCATAGGACTCATAGATGTAACCCATGGTCAATCTTTCCCCATAAACCAATTGCAACACCTTAATGGGGGGCTCGCCAATTTTCACAACCTCTATTGAATTTTTCCAAAACATGTTATCAAAAACTTTATTTTTGGTGTCTTTTCCATCTTGTTTGCGAGCCCACAGAGATTTGGTCCATTCATCACTTGAAAACATTTTTTTCAGCTTATGTTCTTGGGAAAGGAGAAATTGCAATGTGAGGAAGTGAGTTGCAAATCTCATTATGGAAGGCCTAACAAGTTCCTTTCCCTTGATGTTTTTCCTCATTAGGTTCAATACCCATGAGTGGTTGTATATGTACTTTGTGATGCATTTGGCATGCTCTACAATGTTCTTGATCCATCCATGGTTTCATATGTCCTCAAGCATGAGGTCTATGCAATGTGCAACACATGGAGTCCAAAATATAGTCTTGTATTTGGACTCTAACATTTTCTTCCCCCAATGATATAACAATCTCATCCAAAATCTGAAATAACAGGTTTGCATCTTTCACCTTACCAAATGCATCAAAAAATTTCAAAAACATGGTTTCTTGAGGGCAACAGACAAGGAAATTTATGATTGTATGATTATTTCCATCAATCCATCCATCTGACATGACGGTACAACCTTTCTTGGCCGATGAATCTCTAAAATCCTTCAAGTATTATTGTATGGATGAAACCTCTTTTCGCAAAAGAGATCCCCTCAAGTCAAGCAAACTAGGGCCTTTGAATCCCTTTCCTACAGAAACAACATCATCCTAGATAGGTTGGTGATAAGGAGAGTGAGAAACATTGAAGGGGATAGGTAAATCATACTACCATCTAGCTATGTATTCAAAAGAAACACCTTTGTATTTCTACTTCCAATGGTTATCTAAGGTGGGTGAGTTTGAATTGGTTGAGAGGCACTAACAACACTAGGGGAAGGTGTAAAATAACTTGTAATGTTCTTCCTCTTTTTAGGCTACCTATCAAGAGGGGGATGAACATAATGGAAGGGGTCCATAACATTGGTAGAGAAAATAGATGAAGAGCCTTCAAGTTCAAATTCAAACCCAACATTTTCTCTCATTGCAACAAGTTTCCAAAAATATTAATTTAAATATTTAACACAATTAAAGCCAAGCAACCATACAACATATTCATCTACAAATACCTTCATTCCTATAAAACTTACTTACACTCAATGCATGCTTACCTTGATTTATTGATATCTCCTTCTGGTAACAAGAACATGGATCTCTTATCCCAATACCCATGCCATGGTAAATATACAAGGATGTGTATGTTGATAGATGATGGGAATTTGAATCTCTCATCTAGATATCCATCCCTCATAAGTGTACAATGATGTGGATGATACCATATAATAGGCTCAATAATTATATGAGTATAGAGGAGACCACATTATTGGATCCATTGTCTCATTAATATTTTATTAGTCCAATTAGTCCAAGTGCAAGTATTTTATTATTGAAATTTGGAATTTTTCTCATCCCTCAAGTTTTTCTCTGTATAATTCACAAAGTGACATGGATTCACTATTTTATTTGTTTCTAAAAAACAATATTCTTTGAAAAATAAGAATGTGAAACAACTTTTGAATATTTTGATAAACTCATTGACAAATGACAACATTAGATTCGACAGTGTAGTTTGTTCAGGGTTGAAATTGACTCAAATCAATAGTAAATATAATGTAACCATGTGATCTACACACATGTGAAGATAATGTAACCATGTGATCTACAAATAGAGTTGTAGTTGTTACAACTCTGCCCATGGGCCTGTGGGAAGAGTTGCCTTTCTGTGTGCCTAAATGACCACTAGATAAGAGGATTGTGTCTCTCTAATGAGTGTGACACATCAAGCTTCCTAACACTCATTAGAGAGGAACAATACTCTTATATTGTGTTCATTTAGGCACATAGAAAGGCAACTCTAACCATAGGCATGTGGGAAGAGTTGTAGCATCTATAACTCTGCCCATAGGCTTGGGCAGAGTTTCCTTTCTATGTGCCTAAATTACCACAATATAAGAGGATTGTTCCTCTCTAATGAAGGTGAGGCATATTGATGTGTCACACTCATTAGAGAGGCACAATATTATTATATAGTGGTCATTTAGGAACATAGAAAGGAAAGTGGGCAGAGTTTCCTTTCTTTGTGCTTAAATGACCATAATTTAAGAGTATTGTGCCTCTCTAATGAGTGTGAGGCATATTGATGTGTCACAATCATTAGAGAGGCACAATATTGTTATATGATGTTCATTTAGGAACATAGAAAGACAACTCTTCCCACAGGCCCATGGGCAGAGTTGTATATGCTACAACTCTTCCCACGGGCCTGTGGGAAGAGTTGTCTTTCTATGTGCCTAAATGAACACCATATAACAATATTGTACCTCTCTAATGAGTGTGAGGCATATTGAACCACACTAAACATAAAGTTGGTTTAATTTGTACAACAAACCATGTCTTAATCTATAATCAGGAAAATGAGTTTGATTTACCATCGTGGGATGTAGTAAATCAACATCAAATCAGCAATTGGAAACTAGGATCTGCAATATACATTTTTTTAATTTATAAAAACCTTCCAAATCTGAAGTAAAGACTTTCTACCTTTGCAAAAATAACTGCAAATCTGCAACTTCAATTTACCAATTTCATTGAGGACTACTTTCAGAGGCCACAATAATACTTGAATCTGAATGTCTCCTTGAAAAACAAGCAAAGCGTAACCCTAAAACTTTGAGAAAAGTCTTCCAAACAGTGTGCCAATATATTCTAATCTAACCTGATTCTTTGACTGGTGCAACAGTTGGAAAGGGCATAGAGTATGGAAAGAGGAATACCAACAAGGCAAAAGAAACTTACTAGCACAAGAATCCTATGAATTCAAGTCTTTAAGCAAGAGAGATATTAGGAAGCAAAATTCTCATAACATCAATATGCTCAAAAAATTCTCACCAAAGATGAAGATTGTTCTATAATTAATCAGAAAAGAAGCAAGTACATTTTATCCAAGAAGTATTGTATTGACTTCACAATCCCGAAAAATCCTAAGGGGGTCCAAAGATCAAGCCTATGGACACTTGTCCACTCTGACTACTTGAAGAAAATTGTTGTGAAAGAAACATGAGAGACTTCAAATTTCACACAGTTCAAGAGCTTAATGATAGTTATAAGACTCAAGTTCATAAGCAAGATAGAATACAAGAAGCAAAGAGGTAACTAAAGGCACCAGTGGTTGATTTCATAAACTTATAACTCCTTATATAATTAAGAATCAATCTATTTTTTGACTTCACTAAACAAACACCCTATATTCAAATTATCTTATGTGCAAATTTATCTTGACAACTTTCAAAATTAGAATAGGTGTACAAAAAAAAACCTCCTAAGGAGGGGCCTAGTGTTAGAGGGTGCATTCTTATCCACCTGAGGACAACCTTATCTTCCAAGTGTGTCCTGATTTTTCTCAAAATAAGACACTTAAACCATGCTAAAAAGATCCATAAGAAGTCCATGCCAAATCTGAAATATCCCTCAACCATATATTGGTCACTTGATTGGATAGGCTAGGTCAAGGAGAAAAACAAGGAGGAGATGATACAATTGATTATGTGTGAAGTATGAAATGTTTTCCAACAATTATCAAGTCTAAACAATGTAAAATAATACCCAAAACACTAGCTATCAAGTGAAAAGAGTAGTTATAATGATTTTTTCAGAAAAAAGAAAATGTTATATGTTCAAGGAATGTTTTGTAACACCAGCAAGAAATTAGCTCTTAAAATTCTCAAATAAATTCCCAAATATAGATCTTAATTAGTAGAACTAGATCCAAATGTGAAACAATGATTTCAGCCTACTTTAACCATGACATTAAGTAATTTATCAACAATAAGGCCAATCCCTAATGGCTGTAGCAAATACTTCACAACAACATCAAGGAAACTTGCTTTCATCCAACAATACAACCATGGAAATTATGCCCAATATCAAGTAGAATGTTGGGAAGACCTTGGACAATAATTATATGCGTGAGTTATTGTTATAAGTAATTTATTAGATGCAATAAGTTTGAGCCATAATGGTAGTAGAAATCATTCATAACAACAGCAAATTAGTGACTTATTATGCCAAGCGTTCAGTTACAACTAGCATGAGGATAAAGCTAGATACCTAAATTCTCAAATAAATTCCCAAATATAGCTCTTAATGAGTATAACAAGATACACATGTTAAACAATGATTTCAGCCTACTTTAACCCTGACATTAGGTAAGTTATCAACAATAATGCCAAGACCTAACAACTGTAACAAATAATTCACAACAACAACAAGGAAACTTGCTTTAATCTAACAACACAACCATGGAAATTATGCCCAATATCAAGTAGAATGTTGGCAAGACCTGGGATAATAATTATATGCTTGAGTTATTGTTACAATTAATTGATTAGATGAAATTAGTTTGAGCCATAATGGTTGTAGCAATCATTCATAGCAGTAGAAAATTATTGACTTATCATGAAAAGCATTGAGTTAGAATCAACATGAGGATGAATCTAGACACCAAAATTCTCAAATAAATTCCCAAATATAGCTCTTAATGAGTAGAACAAGATCCAAATGTCAAACAATGATTTCATCCTACTTTAACCATGACATTGAGTGAGTTATCAACAATAAGCTCAAGCCCTAATGGCTATAACAAATACTTCACAACATCAGCAAGGAAACTTTCTTTCATCCAACAATACAATAATGGAAATTATGCCCAATATCAAGTAGAATGTTCGGAAGACCTTGGACAATAATTATATGCTTGAGTTATTGTTATAAGTAATTGATTCTATGAAATCAGTTTGAGCCATAAGGGCTGTAGCAATCATTCAGAACAATACCAAATTAATGACTTATTATGCCAAGCATTAAGTTAGAATTAGCATGAGGATGAAGTTAGACACCTAAATTCTAAAATAAATTCCCAAATATAGCTCTAAATGAGTAGAACAAAGTCCAAATGTCAAACAATGATTTCAGCCTACTTTAACCATGACATTGAGTAAGTTATCAAGAATAAGGCCAAGCCCGAATGGCTGTAACAAATACTTCACAACAACAACAAGGAAACTTGCTTTCATCCAACAATACAACCATGGAAATTATTCCCAATATCAAGTAGAATGTTGGGAAGACCTTGGAAAATAATTATATGCTTGAGTTATTGTTATAAGTAATTGATTATATGCAATAAGTTTGAGCCATAATGGTTGTAGCAATCATTCATAACAACAACAAATTAGTGACTTATTATGCCAAGCGTTGAGTTAGAATTACCTGCGGATGAAGCTAGACACCTAAATTCGCAAATAAATTCCCAAATATATATCTTAATGGGTATAACAAGATCCAAATGTTAAATAATGATTTCATCCTACTTTAACCATGAAATTAGGTAAGTTATCACCAAGCCCTAATGACTGTAACAAATACTTCACAACAACAGCAAGGAAACTTGCGTTAATCTAACAACACAACCATGGAAATTATGCCCAATATCAAGTAGAATGTTGGCAATACCTTGGACAATAATTACATGATTGAGTTATTGTTGTAAGTAATTGATAAAAGAAAAAAAGACCCTACTTTTTTCTAAAAAATATGTCATATATTTACAAAAAAATATTTACATCAACAAAACAAAATAGCAAAATCATATATACAATGGAGCTTATATCGTCTTCCTATGCACTACAAAAACTAATATAAAATGAGGGTATGCAATGATATCTAGAGACCTAGCATCCTTAATGAGCAAAACACAATTCCTGCCAGATTGGAATAAACAGACAAAGAAGTAACCTCATTATCAAAAATAGACTTACAACATATATTCCAAATAGATTACAAGGCAGAGATATGCAGACAGTGCCAAATACCCAAACGAGAAGAGAGAACCAAATAGTCAACATCATTAAGAAGAGTTGCATGCCAATGCACCTTCCCCTGAAGGAAGACTCATATTGGGTCTAGAAATTGTTCCAGCAACTCCTAGCAAACTATCAAACCCAGAATATGCACTTCACCATTTCAAAACAATCATAGACAAGGCACAACCCAGATGATCCTAAAAATAGAAGAACCTAGAACAAGTGCACAAAGTACCCACATGTTGAGATGTCTACAACCTGTAATGCAACAAGATCTACCAAGGAGAAGGTACATATGGTAGCACAGATCCATTTATTCACTACACACATTTTTAGATATATTATATTTTCTTCGAAATTTTATATGTTAAATTTAACATTGTATACCTCATTAAAAATACTTTGTATAACATTGAGGAGGTGGTGGTTCCCTTTGAACCTAAATTAAATAGATAAGTATGGGTCACATGGGGACCAAGAGAAAGAGAAAGAAGAACTATCAATGCTTCAAGGTATGAATCTCCTTTAAAAAATTGCATATGATCAAGCATCTGTGATTTTTTATTCCTCTTTAATTATTAATTCTTTGTTAAGTAAATGCACACTTTATTCCCCAAACCTTGGAAGAATCATTTGTTGAAAGAAGGCCTTTCTCAATATTTTGAAATTATTTACTACCTCCATATTTTGAGAATCAAGAAGTAGATCAAATGGAAAATTACAATACCTCATTAGGAGTAGGAATTTTGAATGTATAAAGAAGGGATGACAGCTTATATTGCATCAATAATATCCCATGAAATCTAAATATGGGTAGAAACTATCGTTTGGAGGCATATTAACGAGGTTTTATAGGGAAGTGGAGAGTCCCTCCCACCGCCATCACATCAAGAATATGCAAAAGGAATGGAATTTAATATCGCCTCCCATTACTTCCCTAGAGCCATCTATCTCCATGTTCTTGATCATAGTCATATTCCCCCTCCTCGGTCTTCTTCATCATTTCTTGCATGGAAGTGTCAACCTCCTAGTTATCTTGCTTAGCATCACTAACACAACATAGGTTTTGAATGTTTTGATCCTCTTAGCAACATATATTTCATTAATCACTTTTCTAAGTAAATACCTAACTCCCTTGGTTTATATATTATTGAATATTGTATATTTTTCTATCTAATAACCTTGATATTATTGAAATACAAAGCATCTTTACTAAGAGCAAGTTACTAGTTCTTCTCTCCAACAAAAAAATGGGATTTTGAGTTCCATATGGAGTTTTTTTTTTCATTAGGTAAATTAACAATAGAAAGTTGTTTCCATTTAATCCTGAAATATCATTTGAGAGTGGCCTACCACCATGAAATTTAATCCAACCACATCCATTTCCCTATGGCACATGGAGTCTATCACTAATTATATTTTAGAGGAAATAAGGGAACTTTTAAAATGGTTGTGCTAGTGTGAGACCATTGCATATATTTCCCAATCCACAACTTCTACTGCATATCTAATAGATTTGGTAATAGATCCATATTAACCAATTTGACACTTGTATGTGCCAAGGATGCTCCATTTATTCACTACACACATTTTTAGCTATATTATATTTAAAAAGAAATAAATAGATCTAAATTAAAATAATTAGAATTGATGGCTATATAAACTTATATGCCGAAAGGAGAAATCACACCTAATATGATGAACCGGTTGACAATACAGTTGGAATGGTTGGCCCCATGTGTTTCTCTTCAGCTATATGGCCCTCTGTTAGTCTTGATCTTCCCTCAATCGACGAAGAAAGATATTAAAATACCTGCCAAAATCATTCAACCTCCATAAATATCTAAAAGATCAATACAAGTAATATTTGTAGTGCATTATTTACTCTAAGATGCATTTTTACGAGAGTGTCAAAACATACATGAATGAGATCCTCTTGGTTTTGAGAAAAAATTATTGGAGCCACGTGTCTAATATTTGATCAAACTTTCTCCCTTGATTTGAAGTAGTAGCAACGAAGTCAACATTGACTTTGTTGTTTCTCTGTTGGATCGAGGTAGGTTTGCTCCAAGATTAAACGGCTCCAATAAATTATTCTCTACTGAACAGGGCCAACCACGTCAAGGCGGAAGCTCTTAAATACCCAACATATAAATCTATTGGAATATTACAACAAAAACGAACATATTAAAATATTAAAATATTCATGTACATCACCATTTAGTACTTTTAGCTAGCCTCTTGTTCTTAGCTCTATAGTTCCTAATCATTTCATCAATATCTGCATCTTTGTTCTCTAGGTGCTATTCAAAATATGATTTTGATTGCATCCTATCATGTAGAGCACGCCTAGTCACGCGGAACTCATGGTGTAATGGAGGCCGCTGTGATGAGGCATCACCTACAAAAGAAAAAAATACAAAATTTAAATGGCTCGTTTTTAAATATCATTGAACTAGTTTAGTAATATTAAAAAAAACACTTGCAATGTAATTATTTACCTAGTGCATTGGTCGGCACCATTGGAATGGTTTCCCCCACATGCTCCTCTTCAACTTTATAAGACTCAAGTACAAAATTCTCTTCCTTTGAGACCAAAAACTTTATAAGGACAATCATAAATGTAAAAGTAAAAAAAATAGAAGTACAAAATGTATAACTACGAAATTATTAAGTATATGATTAAAATATAGCCATATTACCGTCATGTGCTAGCTTGGTTGTATCACCATCGTGCAGCCGCACCTCTGTGGAAAATTGGGACTGAATGGGATCATAACCATCTTCTGGTTCCAAACTGGTATCAATGCACTACTCTCCAGTAGTACTAGTGCGTTCATTGACAATGTTGTTCCCCTGATTAAAACAAAGTTGTAAATATTAATAATATCCAACATGACTATATTCTTTTAATAATAAAGGATATTTTATTTACCTTATCCTGCAAAGTGGTTCTTGGTATATGCCCCAAGCTTTTTTGGTGTTCAACTACCTCTTTATAGCTATACTTGTAACCATGATTGAGGTCTTCCTCCATGGTTTCAGTACCAAACTTGTCACCATGCATTGCATAAGTGTATGTATTTTTTATTTTATTGTTGTAATTACCTAAAAGTTTTAAGGCTATACGAATAAGATATTTAGGTACTTACAATTCGTGACTGCAACTTCAAGTAGCTTCCCTGGCCTAGCCTATGCTAGCCACATTTGGCAAGCCTTGGTTTCGTGGCCTTTGATGTTTCAGTCAACCTATCATCAAAATTTTAAAGTATATTAATATATACCATAGTTTTATTTACATTTAAAAAAAAATGAAGGTATTCATTCGAAATTGTAATTTACCTTCTGGGACCAGAGGGTGTTTTTCCTTCATCTGTCAATCTCTTCTCTTTTGCATCCTCAATGAGGGCCTTCCACTCCCTCTCTAGAATCATCATAAGACGCTCGTACCTATCATTTTGTTTCAAGTGTTTCCTATATGTTTATCATGTATATTTTAAATATTGGCCAGCTGCAGCAGTGACCAAGGTCTTATTAAAAGTATCTACACCAAAAAGGCTTTCTAGATAATCCATAAATTATTTTTTGAGGTTGGAATTCTGGGAATTCCACCTCTCCCGTATGGTGGGCCCAAATATCAACAAAACCTTATTCTCCAAGAACCTGTAAAAATTGTTGTTCCCTACACGTAAAATGATTATATGATTATTAATTTAAAAATAATAGTTTAGATGATTTATATTTGTCTACATAGAGAACATGAAAAAAATAAAATTTTAAAAATCACCTGGGACTTTAACCTGCTTTAATGGAATCCCTTCCTCATTGACCATAAAGGTTCCCTTAAGGGTCCTTGTGTTGGTCACATGTATTGCTTTAGGAAAAGAAACCATATAGTTTGTCAAATCATCGGCCTCATCTCTGTCACCACCTCTAGAGCCTACATGTGGCCGCTTCATCGGTGGGTGTGTCGTGGCTCCCACCTAATGATGTCGAAGGTGGAGATCTAAATAACTACGTCATGGTAGCTATACAAGGGCCTGCGTTGGGACCCTGTGGCGTCTCTGCAGCACCACTACTACCGATACCATGCATGTCGGTGTCAACATGATCTAAAAATATCTATATAAGAAAGAAAACATTTTTTCGTTTAGATAATGTAAAAGTTAAAAATCCAGCTTTCATAATTGATCTTATGACATCAAAATAAAAAAACTTGAAATTATGGTTATTACCTTATATGTCTTAAGCCTTGTCATAACTTCTCTGATCCTTTCTTCAACCTCAGGAGTTTGATCTAGAATATCTACCAAGTGAGCTAGTTCCTTGTTTCCTTTATTGATCTTTTTCCTTATTAAAATCATAGGGTTGGGGGATTCATACAAATCCCTTTCTTTGAGAGAATCATCATCAACATCATGTCCCACCGACTACATATTCGATAAAATAAATGATAATTTAGTTATGTAAACAAATAAAATAATTGATTTCCACAGAAATATAATGCACATTAAATGCAATTAAAAAATTGTTATTCATTTAGCTGTTCTGAGGACACTATTGATTTACCACGATCATCCTACCACATTACAATAAAATTAGAACCGTGATCATTATCATGAGAAATAAATTCAAATTTATGAGAAATTCAAATGTATGAGAAATTCAATTGTTGATAACAAAAATAGAACAAAATGAAAATCATAAAATATGAGAGTCATTGCTTATAGGTTGGGTAAATTAGTATACGTACTACCCCCATAATAGCAACATATGTATCTATTCGATTCAAATTGTAATCAATCAATATCTCTTCCCCTGCAACTATTAATTTTAGTGCACATACGAATACACAGTTTCCTTCACGCCCCTCAAATACGCAATTGGGTCTCTTATTTGTGGTCGTGGGTCGTGTACTGTTTATAAACCCTACAATATTCCTCATTACTTTTGGCCTTCCATCGATGCAGATAGTTTCTCCTTTATTTTGATCATTGTCTTTTAGCTATATATAATTTGCAGCCAAGTTATATATTCACATACTTTTTGTATATTAGTCTATTCGTATCCAATATTTGTAGATATAACAGGGTCCGATGTACTCCATCAATTCATTTACTCCATTGTAACAGACCTTTATGCCATCCATGGAAAATATCCCCAAACCATGTAATGATGATGGAGAAATCTGGTATATCATTTCGTTTACACAAAAATCATTGTTTATTTCAGGAAGATCCTTGGGTACCCATTGTTTCACTATATTTTTGTACCTCAAGGGTACCTCGATGTCATCTATGCTCTCATGATTATAAGAACATGATCCCCCTTTCATAACAAAAAATTCCATGTGTTTATAGAATTTTATTCTGATCTTCTCAACTCTAGTTGATCTCCATCTGTTAGACCTACTAGATGTCTCACTTTCCTCTATTCTACCTAAACTTCCCTCACTCAATGAAGATAGATCTGACAAATACCTATTTGCTTGTACGTCCTATAAAACTATTAATGACAGAAACGGTCAATCAATCAAGATGTAACACTAGTTCATTACTAGTATCCTATTAGTATCACAGTAAGCTCATAATGATTACCATAATGTTACTCTTTCTAGTATCCTATTATGTTGGGAATTTTTATCATGTAACTTTACCCTAAGAGTTTTTGGACAATTTAAATAAAACCCAAATCATGGTATTTCTAAAAAAAATGAATAAGAAAGGTGTAACTTTAACTCAATGAAAACACTACCCTCATCATAAATATGAACCCAAGGAGAAGAAACGGTAGAAATTTAAAGGTGGCCTATACATGTCAAAAGGGAGCAAGAAATTGAGAGTAAAGTACATTGTTAAGTAACAAATACGAGAGTTGTTATTGATTCGTATATTCACAACTCCCAAGGTATCTTCACAACACCTGAGTTCCTTCACAACTCTTGAGGCATTGGTCAGAATGGCATAGGCAGTTTGGGGATATTATTCATGCACATGGACCTCTCAAGCCATGCCACGTTACAAATATTGGAGTGGAAACTTTTTTGCACATTTGGAGGCATGTGTCACATAGTTTGATGGAAGACCTCCTAGTTTGATCGATGTTGGGTATTGATGAGAAAACATGCTTCCTAGACAAGACCTCGATGGCTAAGATTTTTGTGGAAATGAACTTGGAAGATGGATTTGCTTGAAGAAATTGGGATTATTCCCATATGAATTTTCCTTTGGTAAAAAACACATGTATTTTGATCATTTATTGAAATCAAGTAAGTTGAAGGGGAGATCGTGTTTTAACCCTCTAGTTTGAGATAATTTTTTAACCCTTTAATTTTTTGAACAACCATGCCTTAGGCCTTTTGTTGGTTTAGATAAAGTGGGTTGTCAATCCATTTACGAGAACAACAAAGAAGATGATGCAAGCATGCTTCAACCCAATTTATGAAGGGAAACTTAAATCTTGTGTGAGTATATGTCAATTTTAGAAACATCCAATCAACCCTATCATATAATTTTCATAAATCAATCTTACTTACAATTGAGGGAATATTCTTTGCCTTTATCAAGTGCAATCCTTCTTGGGCTACCCCTACTACGTCATGAATTTGTATGCCTTATAAGAAACATAATTTCTCGTAGGAGATAGATTTTTATAGAGGCACTTTAAGAGTCTTGCAATTACTTTTGATATTATCTCATAGATAGAATCACATAAAGAAATAGAGAAAACATTTTCAAAGGAGGCAATATTGTCCCTTTTGGGAATTAGACCTAATAAAGCTGCATTGATGGCCCCAATAACCTTACAAGAGGTTCTTGATTCTTCTACTATAGCTAGGATATCACCTTCCATCGAATCACAAAAGGATTGAAAATGTCTATTGACCACCCATAAAGACATGAGTTTTTATCCTTTCGAAAGGAAAATGCTACCTCCATTAGTTCTTCGTTTGAGACTTATGTATAAAGGTCTTGATTTCCTTCTTGATCTATGAATCTTGGGAAGTAATATGCAAGTTTACGAATTTTAACAATGTTTGGTCTATTTGGAGTTGAATATAAATCATTGAAGAAATTTAACACCAAATTTGTTATTTGTTTGAAGTTGTTTCTTTGCTCCCATCCAACTTGGGTATTTCCCAAATTGTGTTCCTTGCTTCTGTGCCTTTTGCATGGTTTTGAAAGAAATTTGTATTTCAGCCCCTTGAGATAACCAAATTTTCCTTCTCTTTAATCTCCACTTCACCTCCTCACATTCAAATTGGCTCCTTTTTCTAGATTCTAAAGTATGCAATTATTCATTTTCACATCCAATCATGAGCCTAGTTGATGCAGGAGAATCACCAACTCATCAAGGGGCACCGCCCAAGATAAGCAAGCCAACATGAAAGACAACGAACAGCTGGACAAGGCCAGCTGAAACTTTTTGAAATTTCATTTAAGATGATGCGCCAATGTGTAAATGAACCATTTACGGAAAGCGCCTTTGTATATTATAGGGGACCTTGAGCCTTTAAGCTCTCGTCCTCGGGTAGATGAGGAATTTAATAGATTTAATCCAGGTAGATAGGATTTTTATTTCCAGATTAGACAGTTTTAGAGTTCGAGAGGGAAAACAGATATAGACACCCTCACTTGTGTATTGTAACATTATTCAGAATCAAGCATTCAGAAGGGAGAGCAAGCAGAGAAATTGTATGCAGAAACCCCATGTACAGATTTGGATTAATATAAGAGAGTTTGTGATTCAATTTCATGGCTGGTGTTGTTTCTCTGTGTATGTTGTTTATGTGCTCATGAATGTTTTCTTTCTGGTTATGCATTTGCTTTGAATATGCTGTGCATATGATTTTCAGGGTTTCAAACTGAAGTATGAGAGAGAGAGAAGAGAATAAGTTTCAATTGTTTCTCTGTCTGAGCCAGAAGATTCCTGCATAGAGTGCAGTTGAATTCATTTGCATAGAGTGCGTTGATGAAGGCTCAATAGTTAAACACTTATTCTCATTCAACCAGAGTTATGGAGTTGTCGTGGGAGTTGTGTGAAGAGCGCATAGACGGAATTAAAAGTCTCCGTTGTTAATCTGAGCAAAAGAAGGCAGAGACTAATGTTGCCAGAAGTGCACAGAGTCTGAAAGACTCAACACTTTGGGAGTTGTTGAAGGTTGAACACGAAGAGTGTGCGCAAAGTCCCTGAAGGAATCAGAGTTGATAAGCTCAGGAGGGATAGTACCTTCGGGATACCATGGAGGAGAACTCAGAAGATGGTTCGAAGAAAGTTCGAGCAGGAAGGAGCTTTATATCGGGAGGAGTCCTTGAAGGGGAGGAATCAACGGTCAGGATTCGCAGAGGAGCCTTGCGAAATCTCGCTAGTTGTTAGATCTTGAGGAGATGCACACGGGTTAAAACTTAAGCATGCTGAGGAGGAGACCAAGAGCCATCGGGATTTGGCTCATCGGGGAATCGGGGTTGCGAAGACAGAGTTTGGGGCCTACTGAAATCGCGATTAGCAAATTTCCGACGCGAGCAGAACTGTTGATCTGAGACAAAGGGAGCCGTTGGATCTGCACGTGACCTTGTGTATCGGGTAATCATGAGTTGAAGACCCAAGCTGGCATAGCAAATATTTTGATACCGCGAGAGGCGATATCCCGATAGGTTCAGAACCGTCGATCATGTGAGACGCGTGTCAGGAGATCCCAAGGAGTCGTGGATCGGAGAATTGGGGTTCTCGATGACAGAGAACACTTACATGTTGGATTCGCGATCTGCGATATCCCGATGGTGACGTGGCAGTGTGGGACCACAGGTGCTGGTGGAGTACAGGTGGCATTAGCATATCGCGAGCTCGGAGGATTGCGAGTTCAAAGTGCAAAGGTTGGTGCCAGAGACTACGAGATCGCGAGTGACGATTTCTCGGCATCCAGTGGTTAGCGTGTGGGGACCACCGAGCACAGTAAAGGAGGACAAGTGGCATCATAGTTTAGAAATCGGAAATCCGTGAGGTATGAGATTCACGACCTCATAAAGGCCAATTTCTCGACAGAGAAAAACCCGACAAGAGCAAGGAAGGGCTTGATATATATATTCATCGGGTTTTGGGGTTTTGTGAGACCCAGACCCGTGCCTTTAGGTCTCGCGATACAGCGAGGTCTGATTTCCCGAATTCAAGGAGGGAGGTCACAAAGAGCGTTCTGTGGGTGACAAAGTCCCGAAAGGGGTTTGGAAGAGTATTCTAGCTCTTCGGGCCTAAGGAATAGAAGGTCCTGGTGATCGCGGACATGCCCTGGTGACGTCTGCACCAAGTGGTATCAGAGCAAGGAGTTACTCTTTGTTTTCTGTAATAGGGAGAAAGAGAATTCACTATGCTGCCCAGAAGAGAAAGGCAATCGCCTGATCCGGAGGACAGGGATGTGCGAAGAAGAGGTAGGCCGGCAGGGAATCCAGAGATGGAAAGACAGATACGAGATCTCAGAGCAAGACTCGAAGAGATGGAAACAACTCATAGACGCACAGCTGGTGCAGGGGATCTTAGTGATTTCGACAATGAGGCTGAAGCTGAACCACAAGGAGAAGTTGCAGCTGAAGATGCAGCCAACGAGCGATTGATTAAGGGTATCGCTCGGATGAGTTCAAAGATGAAAACGGACTTAGAACGGTTGAGGATGCTTACCAGATGGCTCTGAAGGCCGAGGAGAAGCTGAGCCGTAAGCAAGGACAGCAAGGGCGAGGCAGAAGTCAGCCTAGAGGTAAGGCAGTTGCCCAGGAGAAATATCAGAAGCCCAAGGAGAAATGGAAGAAACCTTAGGGTAAAGTGGAAAGAGGTGGAACCTCACAGCAAGGACAGTAGTATGCTGAGCTGAGGAGACAGCATTGTGAACAGAGAGGAGATTATGCTGATGCAAACACTTTTCCTCGTACCAGAGGTAGGGGAAGAGGCCGAGGAGGAATCATCACATGCTACACATGTGGGAAGGATGGACATAAAGCCATTGACTGTCCAGACAGGAAAAAGGACAGAGGAGAAGCTCACATTGCTGAAGCACAAAGGCGAGATGCTGAAGCAGAAGGTGTAGAAAGAGGAAGCTCACTTATGATGCGAAAAGTCCTTTTGACATCCGAGAAAGAGGTGTAGGAAAGTTTAGCTCAAAGGACCAGAATGTTCAGGACATCCTGCAAAACCAAGGATAGGAAATGCAAGGTTATTGTGGATAGCGGAAGCACCGATAATCTCGTTTCAACCAAGATGGTGGAAAAGTTGGAGCTGGAAACGACTAATCACCCGAGTCCATATAAAGTCTCATGGCTACAGAAGGGACATCAGGTGAGTGTTACTAAACAATGTTTGGTTGACATCGAGATAGGAGGATATAATGATAAAATTCTCTGTGATGTTATCCCCATGGATGTATGTCATTTGTTACTGGGTAGACCATGGCAATATGACAGAAATGTAGTTCATGATGGGAGAATGAACACATATACTTTAGAGAAGGATGGGAGGACACACAAGTTGCTTCCGATAAAGGATAAGGAGGTGAGACCAGAAGTAAGCAACACCATACTTCTCATGAGTGGGAAGGAGCTTCTCATAGAGATGGAGAAGAAGGAAGATCCACAATTCTTTGTGGTTAGGAAACCGAGAATTGTCCTGACTAGCACAAGAGTGGACGATTTTCCAGAAGAGATTCAGGGACTACTGGAAGAGTTTGCTGACATCATAGTGGACGAACTACCTCGTTCGTTGCCACCGATGAGGAGTGTGAGTCATCACATTGATCTCATACCAGGAGCCAGTTTGTCGAACAAGGCAGCGTACAGATTGACGCCACAGGAAAATGAGGAAGTCAAGAACTAGGTTCAGGATTTGTTGGACAAAGGACTGGTTAGGGAAAGTTTAAGTCTGTGTGTTGTTCCAACAGTGCTCAGTCTGAAGAAGGATGGAGGATGGAGAATGTGCACCGACTCAAGAGCGATTAATAAAATTACCATCAGGTACAGATTTCCACTGCCGAGAATGGATGATTTGATGGATTGCCTGAGTGGGGCAAATTATTTTTAAAATATTGATGTGAAGAGCAGATATCACCAGATTCGCATGAGGGAAGGTGATGAATGGAAGACAACATTCAAGACGAACGAAGGTTTGTACGAATGACTTGTCATGCCGTTTGGTTTGACAAACGCGCCGAGCACATTCATGACACTGATGAATGAAGTCCTGAGGGAATTCATTAGGAAGTTTGTAGTCGTATATCTGGATGATATATTGATCTACAGTAAGACGAAGGCTGAGCATTTGAAACATTTGGCCGTTGTGATGAGAAAGCTACAGTAGGAGAAGTTGTTGATCAATGTGAAGAAGTCCTCATTCATGAAGACAGAGCTCATTTATTTGGGTTTTGTTATCTTGACAAATGAGTTGAAGATGGATCCGAGTAAGGTGGAAGTGATCAAGAATTGGCCATCACCGAGAAATGTTTTCGAGGTGAGGAGTTTCCATAGGTTGGCAAGTTTCTACAGGAAATTCATTAGGAACTTTAGTGGAATTAGCGCAACAATGATGGACACAGTCAAGAAAAGACACAAGTCTTTTCATTGGACAGTAGAGGCTGAGAAGAGCTTCAATTTGTTGAAGCGGAAGATAACGGAACGACCAGTGTTGGTGTTGCCAGACTTCAAGAAGGTGTTCCAGGTGAAATGTGATGCAAGTGGATTTGCCATAGGAGCGGTCTTGAGTCAAGAGGACAGACCCGTTGCATATTTCAGTGAGAAGTTGGATGAAGCAAAGCTGAAATACTCCACGTATGATAAAGAGTTTTATGCCATCATACAGGCATTGAAGAAGTGGAGGCATTACTTGATCCCAAAAGAATTTGTATTGTACAGCGATAATCATGCATTGCAGTTTGTGAGTCAACAGGAGAAGTTGAACCAGAAGCATGCAAAATGGGTAGAGTACATGCAGAATTTCACGTTTGTGATCAAACACATTTCAGGTACTGCTAACAAAGTGGCTAATGCTTTGAGCAGGAAATGTTTGTTGTTGCATGATTTCCGAGTCAAAACATTGGGTTTTGAGAATCTGAAGGACATGTACGCAAGAGATGCAGACTTCGAAGAAGCATATGAAGCAGCTGAGAGTCCCGTTCTCAGGGATCGGATCCCATGGATAGATTATATGATCCAGGAGGGATTGTTGTTCAGAGGAAATCAATTATGCATTCCAAATTGCTCCATGAGGGAGAATCTGCTAAAAGAAAAGCATAGTGGAGGCTTGGCAGGTCACTTTGGTCACGATAAGACATTCACAAAGCTGAGCGAATCGTATTTTTGGCCAGGCATGAGAGCAGATGTCAAGAGATTTGTTGACAGGTGTTGAAATTGTCATCATTCGAAGGGCCGGAAGCAGAATGCAAGTTTTTATCAGCCATTACCCATACCAGAGAGGCCATGGGAGGCGATAATCATGGATTTTGTATTAGGACTATCGAGGACACAGAGAGGGGTTGATTCCATCTTTGTGGTGGTGGATAGGTTTTCGAAGATGGCACATTTCATTCCATGCCAGAAGACCAGCGATGCGACGCACATCAAAAATTTGTTTTTCAAAGAGATTGTGTGACTTCATGGATTGCCAAGAAGCATAGTCTCGGATAGGGATACAAAATTCATAGGCCATTTTTGGAGGACGCTATGGAAGAAGCTAGGAACTAACTTGGCATTTAGTTCAGCTTATCATCCTCAAACAGACGGACAGACGGAAGTTGTGAACAGAAGTCTGGGAGATTTACTGAGGAGCTTGGTGACGGAGCACTACAGCAGCTGGGACAACGTATTTCCACAGGCAAAGTTTGCATACAACGATTCGGTGAATCGGACTACAGGAAAAATTCCATTTCAGATTGTGTATGGGACACAACTGAGGGGAGTGTCTAAACTCAGGGAGTCAGAACAGACTGCTACTAGCAGTTCTAGTGCATAAGAGTTCATTGAGGCGATGAAGGAACTTCACGACAGGGTGAAGCAGCGATTGATGGATTCAAATCAGAAGTACAAGCGTAGAGCCGATTAGCGGAAGAGACAACTTCAGTTCAAAGTTGGTGATCTAGTTCTGGCACACTTGAGAAAGGAAAGGTTCCCAAGGGGAACATATAACAAACTAAAAATGAAGAAAATTGGGCCATGCAGGATCCTGAAGAAATTTGGAGAAAATGCTTATGAGATTGAGTTGCCAGATGGCATCGGGATATCTCCGATATTTAATGTTTTGGATCTATACCCATATAGGGTTGGAGAAGTAGAAACTGGAACTGAGGAACCAGTGATCCAGTGGCAGAAGCAATTATCAGTTGCAGAGAATCCACAGATGGAGTGCATACTGGACAAGCGAGTGGGAAAGAGGACCAGGCGAAAGCAGTATTTCGAGTACCTGGTCAAGTGGAAGAATCACCCAGTAGAAGATGCTAGATGGGAAAGCAAAGCAAAGATACAAAAACATGGGAAAACCGTGCAGGAGCTCATGGACAGGAGCCCATGAAATTTTTTCAAGCCAAGGAGTATGATGCAGGAGCATCGCCAACTCATCAAGGGGCACCGCCCAAGATAAGCAAGCCAACATGAAAGACAACGAACAGCTGGACAAGGCCAGCCGAAACTTTTTGAAATTTCATTTAAGATGATGCGCCAATGCGTAAGTGAACCATTTACAGAAAGCGCCTTTGTATATTATAGGGGACCTTGAGCCTTTAAGCTCTCGTCCTCAAGTAGATGAGGCATTTAATAGATTTAATGCAGGTAGATAGGATTTTTATTTCCAGATTAGACATTTTTAGAGTTCGAGAGGGAAAACGGATATAGACACCCTCACTTGTGTATTGTAACATTATTCAGAATCAAGCATTCATAAGGGAGAGCAAGCAGAGAAATTGTATGCAGAAACCCCATGTACAGATTTGGATTAATAGAAGAGAGTCTGTGATTCAATTTCATGGCTGGTGTTGTTTCTCTGTGTATGTTGTTTATGTGCTCATGAATGTTTTCTTTCTGGTTATGCATTTTCTTTGAATATGTTGTGCATATGATTTTCAGGGTTTCAAACTGAAGTATGAGAGAGAGAGAAGAGAATAAGTTTCAATTGTTTCTCTGTCTGAGCCAGAAGATTCCTACATAGAGTGCAGTTGAATTCATCTGCATAGAGTGCGTTGATGAAGGCTCAATAGTTAAAAACTTATTCTCATTCAACCAGAGTTATGGAGTTGTCGTGGGAGCTGTGTGAAGAGCACACAGGCGGAATTAAAAGTCTCAGTTGTTAATCTGAGCAAAAGAAGGCAGAGACTACTGTTGCCAGAAGTGCACAGAGTCTGAAAGACTCAACACTTTGGGAGTTTTTGAAGGTTGAACACGAAGAGTGTGTGAAAAGTCCCTGAAGGAATCAGAGTTGATAAGCTCAGGAGGGATAGTACCTTCGGGATACCGTGGAGGAGAACTCGGGAGACGGTTCGAAGAAAGTTCGAGCAGGAAGGAGCTTTAGATCGGGAGGAGTCCTTGAAGTGGAGGAATCAACGGTCAGGATTCACAGAGGAGCCTTACGAAATCCCGCTAGTCGTTAGATCTTCAGGAGATGCACATGGGTTAAAACTTAAGCGTTCTAAGGAGGAGCCCAAGATCCATCGGGATTTGGCTCATCGAGGAATCGGGGTTGCGAAGACAGGAGTTTTGTGCCTGTTGAAATCGCGATTAGCGAATTTCCGACGCGAGCAAAACCATTGATCCGAGACAAAGGGAGTCGTTGTATCTGCACGTGACCTCGCGTATCGGGTAATCGTGGGTTGAAGACCCAAGCTGGCGTAGCAAATATTGCGATACCGCAAGAGGCGATATCCCGATAGGTTCGGAACCGTCGATCATGTGAGACACGTGTCAGGAGATCCTGAGGAGTCGGGGACCAGAGAATTGGGGTTCTCAACGACAAAGAACACTTGCATGTTGCATTCGCGATCTGCGATATCCCGACGGTGACGTGGCAGTGTGGGACCATAGGTGCTGGTGGAGTACAGGTGGCATTAGCATATCGCGAGCTCAGAAGATCACGAGTTCAAAGTGCAAAGGTTGGCGCTAGAGATTGTGAGATCGCGAGTGACGATTTCTCGGCATCTAGTGGTTAGTGTGTGTGGACCACCGAGCATAGTAAAGGAGGACAAGTGGCATCGAAGTTCGGAAATCAGAAATCCGCGAGGTATGAGATTCACGACCTCATAAAGGCCAATTTCCCGATGGAGAAAAACCCGACAAGAGCAACGAAGGGCTTGATATATATATTCATCGGGTTTCAAGGTTTTGTGAGACCTGGACCCGTGCCTTTAGGTCTCGCGATACAGCGAGGTCTGATTTCCTGAATTCAAGGAGGGAGGTCACAAAGAGTGTTCTGTGGGTGACAAAGTCCCAAAAGGGGTTTGGAAGAGTATTCTAGCTCTTCGGGCCTAAGGAATAGAAGGTCCTGGTGATCGCGGACGTGCCCTAGTGACGTCTGCACCACTAGTTGGGGTTTTACTAAACAATTTAGAGATTTTGTCTTCCACTTCTATGATATATATTTTTAGAGGTGTTGTATTTTTTCTTTGACTAGTATGTATACTTTTCTATTCTTTGAAGGTTTGTGTAGATTTGAAACATAGAAAAGCCCTCATTATTTGATTCACACCCTCTCATTTTGACTTTACAATCACTAGGAACTCATCATTTTGTAACAAATGAGAGTTAAATTTGAAAAGGGTTGGAGAATTTTTTTCATCCCTCACTTAATGAAGAGGATGGGTACATGATTAGATTCCCTCCCATCCCTATTCCATGTTTTGATATTTTCCATATTTTCCATAATTGCATTAGAGACAATAAATCTATCAAGGCACTTCATGACCCTATTCCTTGCTATGCCAAAACGTTTCTAGGTTTGGAACACCTCAATTCGATTTGGGTCGCACAATTTATGAGTTTTCATATTCTCCAAGAAAAAAACTAGACAAGGGATCCATTCTGATCTCTCTCGAAACTTCCCTTTGTCTCAACACTATGTTTAAATCACGTCCAACAATCACTAACTCATACTTGAATGCCTAAAGATAAAAAAAGAAATTAGAATCTTTTCCACATTATAAGGCCCATACATGTTGAAGACTTAAGTATAGAGCCCTAATTATAAGGAGAAAATCTTAGTCCAAATCCCATAAGCTAAACTCAACATTTTGAACCATGAAAGAATGCTTCTAACTTGGGATCACTCCTCTATATTTACCTACAACATCCAAGGCAACAAAAGACGATCTTTTAAAAAAAAGGGATAAGATATTTTTGGTGTTTTCTCCTTTTATCGTTGTCTCTTGCACCGTCATAATATTAGGGTTATAATTTTTTCTTCAAGAGGATAAGATTTGGATGGAGTAGACTCAAGGGCCCTTTTCACTAGTTTAAGATAAAATGGGAGCTCTATTGAAGTTGGAAATGGTCAACATGGATGCCACTATTATCCTCCACATTCATAATGAAGTAAAAGCTCAAGACATCACTGATCACCCTAAGGCATTTTATGATAATACAGAGAAGTAAATTCAACAACTTACCATTCTCTTCACGATCTCTCTCTCTTGGTCGGTGCCCTCCATGAGATCTCTCTCCTGGTGCCCTCCATGAGCTCTCTCTAACCCTGCATCTTGTGAGCTCTCTCTCGGTGCCCTTCGCGAGCTCTCTCTAACCTTGTAGCTTGTGAACTCTCTCCCTATGCCCTCCGCGAGCTCTCTCTAACCGCGAGCTTGATCTCTCTATCTCTGCTTGTGAATGGGTGCGAGTTCATGAATGTGTGTGAGCATAAAAGTAGTTTCTTTGCATAAAGGATTTATGAATATGAGACTTTTGTTTGCACAATGTTGTTTTATGGAATGTTTAAATACAACCTTGTGGTTATGTCCTTATCAACCATTGCTATCAAGGTGTTGCACAATGGAGCTTTAGAGAGTGATTTAAGAGTCTCTTTCTCCTAATAATTTCTTTCTCAAGACATTACCTCTCGACTCAGTTGATTATATCCAAGAAAATTTCTTCTAAATGATGGTATGAAGCTCTTTTTCAAGACATTAGGTCTCAACTTAATTGATAATATTCAAGGACAACTTAATTGATTATTCCAAATAATGTTATAATATAAGATTGAGGGTTGGTAATATATATTTCATAGTTTTGGTCATTATAGTTATGATTAAAGCACAATAAAAAATATATGAGATTACTTTTTAAGGGGAATAAGTTTTTGGGGAATTATGTCTATAATTATGCTTGGAGAATTAGCAAAATCTCTAATAATTAAGTTGAATATTTGGCCATTGGAATAGTATATTGGATAATGAAGAATGAAGGCAAGAGAAGATTATAATGATTGGAGATTCTATCACAGTCATACATCACTTGGTCTACAAATCTCTCCCTAAAGACCCTCATCTCAATAGATTGTTGTGTCACACCTTGTTAGAAGTATTTTTTGAGGAAGTTAAATTCTTTCATGTCCTCAAAGACACTAATCGATTAGTATATGTAATGGTCAATAAGGATTTCTCTTTATCTCTTGGTTGTATGTGGAAAAATACGGAGGAAGAGGTAGTTTGCAACCTCCCTTATTCTTATCACCCCCATTCTTATTAAATTACCATTATAACAATCCTAATAAGTGGAATCACACCTACAACATGCATTTGCAAAGGACTATATGGGTATTGTCATGTTATTTTTTATATCCTGTAGGAGTCATTATTTACTAGCCCTGGTAGGATGGGATGGTGCAAAGCGAGTGGGAGTTTTCTACATTTTCAAATGGGAATATTGAAGTTTCAGATATGGATTTGGAGGAGTGGTCTTGTTCTTACCATTATGCTTTTGTTTCTTCCAATTGGAAGGTATGGTTCTAGATAGAAGGTTGGTTTTGGAAGTGTGTCATGTGAGGACTCTAGGAGCATTATTGTGTGAAGACTCAAAGGTTTGGTTTTGGGAACAAGGAATCTCGGGTTCATTTGCATGCAACATTATAACTTCAAACATCAATCTCAAGTACTATTTTGGTTATATTTGAGTCTCCTCGTTCACACAAATCAAGGAATTCTTCTCAGTTTGAAAGCCAATTTATTTTTGGAACTGCTTCGAAAGGTCCCCAGTTGTTTTCTCTTATAGGAATTTTGAGATAGCCTGGTATTACTCTCTCTTTGGTTGGCTCTATAAAATATTTTAAATCTTGGGCAGTTGCTCTTCTATGTCAATTCTAAATTTCGATGCTTTGAAAAATGGAAAATCATAGGACCACCTTCATGACTCTATTAGACGATGCGAGTTCCTATGTAATGAAAATCAAGAGATTGTAGCATAGGAAATGGGGAGAATGGAGACATGGAAAAGGGAATATCAGCATAGTTATGAAAATGAATTGAAAGCTACCAAAAATAAAATGCTCAAGATGATGGCTTGACTAAAGAAGCATAAGAGGAAAATAACCCTCATGGAAGTAGGGGAAGATAACAATAAGGAGAAATTGGAAGAGAAAGAAGATATAATTAAAGAGTTGCAAGAAAGAATCAGGTCGGAGAAAAATCATAGGTTTATAGATTTGAGGCATTTTGCCTCACTGTTGATTTTTGTAGGTTCCTTTTGACAAGAGAAAGCAATGACTACAAAATTTTATATGGTTATATGGTTTTTGTAGGTTTTTTATTATTTTGTATGGAATTTTTTCATACTAGATTTCAAATACTTATAGTCACGACCTTGTAACAAGTAACCATGTCTAGTTTACTACATTTGACCTCCTATTCATAATCCATTGTCTCTATGAAAGTTGTGAATGTATATGCAGGGATACTTGTTGCTTCGTTATTATATTTACAATATACATAATAATTAATATCTTATAGAATATACAAAAAATGATTAGTAAATATATGCAATCCCTTCTAAAGGCCTCGAAAAAATTAGCACTTAAGGAAACAATCCCAAATTCTATTTTGTTAACTTTGCAAATATCTAAGTCTAATGTCCTAAAAAGCCATAAAAACAATCTCAATTGAAAATAATTTCATAATGAATGTGACATTGTGACCTTGGAAGGATTGTTTTCGAAGGACATTGAAAACTAAATTTAGGAAACCGATGCAAATGGGCACCATTTTCTCATAGTTGAATGGACTACACACCTAGGGTCACTAATGCCATACCAAGTTATAATTCATTGGTATAGGTTTTCTAATTTTTCTAAAGGCACGAGGTTAAGGTATGGGAGGGTGTTGGAACATAACCATATAGGACCCCTTACTGGGTCCACATGACCCTCAAAAAGGTGAGATTCAGGATCTTAGCTCCGCCTGGATGCTCCTACTTTGATGAGCACGTTGAAGTCCAAAAGTGGGTCAAAACTGACCAAAGTTTCCCCAAAACTTGGTTGAGGACCAACAGAGGGTTTCGATACTTAAGGATGTTTGATGTCACCAAATAATACTTAAGTAGGGTTTGATTATTGAATTACGAAGTTGATTTGATGTCACATAAGCTTCAATTCACCCACCAATGCCATCTTGTACCAACCCGTATAGTGAGCAGTAAATGGGGCCAACATTGAAATTTCTTCATACTGTGCATGTATGCGTCAAAATTTGACATGGTTAGACTAGAAACATACCTTAATGGTATGGGAGGGTTTCAAGACTCAAGGATGTTTGATGTCCCAACCACATAATATTTGAGATCATCCATGTTTGCAACAACGTTCATAATGGACGTATATAAGACGATATATAGAGTGTGTATGTGAGTGATGTTTGAGTATAAGGGAAAATATTTCTTCCATGCCATACACAAAACAAGGGAAAATGTTTCCTTTCTCTACTCTTCAATCTTCTTGTTGAATTGTTATGTTTAATCCCAATTTCGGTGCGAAATCTTAGCTAGCCTCTTAAAAATTGAAATGCCAACCCTTAAGGCCATTAGAAATGTTGTAAGTAAGATTGTTGCCTTGGCTCTAGAAACAAAAAAATTGTTGGCATTTTCCATAGCTCAAATACATTGACACTAATTTGATTAAGGATATACAAAGAAAAATTGTTTCAAGTTATATTGATTGTAATTGGACCTAATTATTGCATAATGAAGGTAATTATAGGATTTTTTTTTAGTGCAACCAACCATCTACTTAATTCATGTCTAAAAGTTAAATATCATAATGCTTCTCATGCAAATAAGTGAATAAATTAGAATCCAACTTGGTTGAAGGACTCTAAGATTGGTCACCATTAGGTGGAACCAATCTTGGATCAAGCTTATCATTGGCCTCTTGATTATGTAAATGCTATAGTTCCACGTTCCAAGTGCGCTAGCATTGTTCTTGACATTGTTTAGGAAAGTGTAGAAAATAATATTGTGAAGGATACATCCTCGTTACATTAATTATTCTCCTTGTCTAGGTACTAATAAAAGGATCATATGTTGGATCATATGAAAAAGGAAAGGAAATTAGTGTCAGCGTCTAATAACATTAATGGTGAATCATCACTTCCTATATTAGTTGCTTCTTGGGTTTCCTACATGGCCATTTCAATACTAGAAGGAGGGATTTATTTTATGCTATATCTGGTAGGGATATGTGGAGGAGTTGTTAGATCTTGTGCCACCTGATATTTTGTGTTAGCCCTCAATTTTTTACCTTGAATATTCTTAGAACATGATGAGCTCCTTTTTTTAAGGATGTGAGAGATTGAATAGGGTGAATAGTGTCTTATTACCATACTAGTTTGTTGGTTTTGTTAATTAACTGTACCAATTAACATTCACATAGTTTTCTACTATTTCACTATTACTACTTATATCCCAAAATTGATTATGCAAGATACAACCTAGATTAGTGAATTTTCTCTATGATTTTTGTTGGGTTTCTATAGTAAGAAACATCCTTTTGAATTATATCATGTTTATGGTTAGAATGGTGATGGATGGTTGATTGGTTTCAATGCAGTTTTCCTCAGTTTTCGCATACATATATGTAAAATCTATACATGGTTTTTTTGTGAATATATCAAATTATTGAAATGGTAGTTGTGATAGGGGATAATTCCCCACTTAATCGGGTCAAATCAATGGCAAAGAAAACAAAATATATTATCATTATATTTATAGATCAGTTGTGTATGTCAATGCAACATGAATATATGAAGAATAATACATGTGGCTAGGCATCTATCCCCCTTTATTTGTATTTCAAAAGTAATCCCGAGAGTGTCCTGAATACTTTAAATGCTCTAATACTCTCTTCAAATATATGAACATAAAGAGAAACACAACCTTCCCCAAACAATCAAGTATAAAAGTCAAGAAACCCTCCCCATATTATAGTTATATAGAAGTCACCCTTCCCCATACTTAGTTATAGATGTCATATTTATTACATGATCATCCATGTGAGCACTAGTGAATGGGGCCAACATTGAAATTTCTTCAATATGTGCCTGTATGCATTGAAATTTGAAATGGTTAGACTAGACACATGCCTTGATAGTATGGGAGGGTTTCAAGACTCAAGGATGTTTGATGTCCCGACCACATAATCTTTGAGATCGTGCATGTTTGCAACAACGTTCATAATGGGGCATCTCATATTTGTCAAATTTCATTGTTTCCATCCATATAATATTTGTTGGAACTCTCTTGAAATGTCATGGAAATTCCAATTCAACCACCATAAATTTCATGCACCGACCTCACATAGTGAGCACTAGTGAATGGGGCCAACATTTAAATTTCTTCAGTATGTGCATGTATGCATTGAAATTTGACATGGTTAGACTAGACACATGCCTTGACGGTATGGGAGGGTTTCAAGACTCAAGGATGTATGATGTCCCGACCACATAATCTTTGAGATCGTCAATGTTTGCAACAAAGTTCATGATGGGCATAATGGGGATCATATTTGATATGTCATGGTACTACTCTTCCAATGGGTGCACAATATCACAAGGATATGTCTTCTTGCCCTCCTCCATTGGATGAGCAAGTCAACGACAATTTTCTCTTATGGATGAGTATTTTGGTGGCAACATTCTTTCAAGTTGTAATTAGGTACACTTTTGTATTGAGTTGGATCATCAGAACACCACTCTAATTTCTTCTAACTATCATTGACTAGATACTTGGTTAAAGGTTTTCTAATTTTTCTAAAGGCATGGGGTTAAGGTATGGGAGGGTTTCGATACTTAAGGATGTTTGATGTCACCGCATAATACTGAAGGAGGGTTTGATTATTGAATTACCAAGTCGATTTGATGTCACAAAAGCTTCAATTCACCCACCAATGTCATCTTGCACCGAGCCTGCATAGTTAGCAATGATTGGCGCCAATGTTCAAATTTCTTCAAACTATGCATGTATGCATCGAAATTAGACATGGTTAGAATAGACACATGCCTTGATGGTATGGGAGGGTTTCACGACTCAAGGATGTCTGATGTCCAGACAACATAATCTTTGAGATCGTCCATTTTTGCAGCAACATTCATAATGGGCGTCCCATTGTCACATGTCGTTGTTTCCATCTCTAGAATATTTGTCGGAAATCTCATGAAATGTCATGGAACTTCCAATTCAACTACCAAAAATGTCATGCATTGACCCCACATAGTGAGCATTGAATGGGGCCAACGTTGAAATTTCTTCAGTATGTGCTTGTATGCATCAAAATTTGACAAGGTTAGACTAGACACATGCCTTGACAGTATGGGAGGATTTCAAGACTCAAGGATGTATGATTTTATACAGAAACATTTTGAAAAAATTTCAACGTTGGCCCCATTCATAGGTCACCATTGTCCATCATGTACTCTATCCCTAGTACAATGTCTTTTAATAGTTGTTTCCTTTAAAATTCGACCGATTAAAAAATTAAAACGAAGCGAGGATGAGATGAGACAATATATAGAGTGGGTTTGTGAGTGATATTTGAGTATAAGGGAAAATATATCTTCCATTCCATACACAACACAAGGGAAAAAATTTCCTTTCTCTACTCAACAATCCCTCAAGCATCTCCTTCCTTTTCAATGCCCTCATGTAGGAAGAAATAGTCCAATCCATTGATTTCTTTATGGGAAACCTAGTGGAGTATTGCCTTATCTTGTAAATAATTAATAAGAAACTATTTCAAAGGCACGAGGTTAAACGTTTTCTAATTTTCCTTGCCTCTATGCTTATCTACAACCATCTATCTCTCTTCTAAGTTTTTCTCTTCTATCATTGTTACATTAGTTTTGGTCATTTCTAAATCTGGATTATTGAGTAACTAAGGGGAATATAGTGTGGGGGTTATGTGAATAATGGTGAGAATGATCACAAGAGAATTTCCATGAGGTAGGAGAATGCATGAATGAATCACACTTATTGAAAATTTTTACACTCCCTGTTGATGTGGGGATTTCTTTAATGTTGGAGGATATCAAAGATGTGTCATTGTGACTAAGTGGACATATGTTGGTGAGAATGATGTCATCATCTCATCATATCAACTCACATATTTTTCAGAGTATGATGTCATCATCTCATCATTTTTATTACTGATATCATTCACCCACCACAAATGTCATCTTGTACCGATCCTGCATAGTGAGTAGTGAATGGGGACAACGTTGAAATTTCTTCAAACTATGCATGTATGCATAGAAATTCGACATGGTTAGACTAGACACATGGCTTGATGGTATTGGAGGTTTTAAATACTCAAGGATGTATTATGTCCCCACATAATCTTTGATATCGTCCACATTTTCATCAACGATCATCATGATGCACCTCTCATTGTCATCATTCATCATTCCCTTCTATAGAATCATTGTTAGAACTATCTTTAAATTTTTCATGGAACTTCAAATACACCCATCACAAATTTCTTCCATGGGCCCCACATAGTGAGCAGTGAATGGGTCCAATGTTGAAATTATTTCAATCTATGCCTATATGCATCGAAATTTGACATGGTTGAACTAGATAGTTGCCTTGAAGGTATGGGAGGGTTTCGATACTTAAGGATGTTTGATGTCCCCAAATAATATTTGAGATCATCCATGTTTTCATCAAAGTTAAATATAATGGATGTCTCATAGTGAGTATAATGAATGGTGCCTTCCTTGAAGGTGAATGAGCATAGTGAAATTTCTTCCACAGACCCCGCATAATGAGCAGTGAATGGGGCAAACGTTGAAATTTCTTCAAACTGTACATGTATGCATCGAAATTTGACATGGTTAGACTAGATACATGCCTTGATAGTATGGGAGGGTTTCGAGACTCAAGGAATATTTCTAATGTCCCAGCCACATAATATTTGAGATTGTCCATGTTTGCAACAACATTGATAATGGGGCGTCTCATATTTTTCAAATTTCATTGTTTCCATCCGTAGAATATTTGTGGGAACACTCTTGAAATGTCATGGAACTTCTAATTCAACCACCACAAATGTCATGCACCGACCTCGCATAGTGAGCACTAGTGAATGGGGCCAACGCTGAAATTTCTTCAATATGTGTCTGTATGCATCATAATTTGACATGGTTAGACTAGACACATGCCTTGATGGCATGGGAGGGTTTCAAAACTCAAGGATTTTTTATGTCCCAACCACATAATCTTTGAGATCGTTCATGTTTGAAACAACGTTCATAAAGGGTTGTCTCATATTTGTCAAATGTCATTGTTTCCATCCATAGAATATTTGTTGGAACTCTTTTGAAATGTCGTGGAACTTCCAATTCAACCATCAGAAATATCATGCACTGACACTGCATATTGAGCACTATTGAATGGGGACACCATAGAAATTTCTTCAATATGTTCATGTATGCATTGAAATTTTACATGGTTAGACTAGACACATGCCTTGATAGTATGGGAGGGTTTCAAGACTCAAGGATGTATGATGTCCTGACCACATAATCTTTGAGGTCGTCCATGTTTGAAACAATGTTCATAATGAGTGTCTCATTGTCAAATGTCATTGTTTCCATTTGTAGAATCTTTGTTGGAACTCTCTTGAAATGTAATGGAACTTCCAATTCAACCACCAAAAATGTCATGCATCGACCCCACATAGTGAGTAGTGAATGGGGCCAATGTTGAAATTTCTTCAATATGTGCATGTATGCATCGAAATTTGACATGGTTAGTCTAGACACATGCCTTGACGGTATGGGAGGGTTTCAAGACTCAAGGATGTATGATTTCATACAAAAAAAAATTGAAAAAAATTCAACGTTGACCCCATTCACATGTCACCATTTCCCATCATGTACTCTATCACTAGTACAATGTATTTTAATAGTTGTTTCCTTTAAAATTCGATCGATCAAAAAATTAAAACCAAATGAGAAGAGCCCTAGTACAATGTCATTTAATAGTTTTACTCTAGTTGAGAAGACTCACAAACCCTTTTTGAAGTGTCATTATTATATCAAACTTGTCGCAACATCTGTAACATGCAACATATTTATAGATTTTATAATCTCCCAATTCTGACGATCATTGACCAAATCAAAGTTGACTTGGTCAAAATACTAGGTGACCATTGGAGGGGGAAAACCTAGTTTCCACAACGTCGCAACTGAGGCAACTATATTCACAAATGTGGCAAGAGAGATGAATATGTCACAAACATGGAAAAAGAGACGACTATGTGGAAAATGCGGCAAGAGAGTTGACAACGTGGCAAGAGAGACGACAAAATTTAAAATTTCCTCTATTTTTTTAGAGTATGTCCATTTTTGTCCATAACTCCGCAAATAGAATGTTGAAATTTTTACAATATGTACTAGTGCCTGAAATCCCATTTTCTATAGAAGCCATGAATGACCTCTACCAAAATCTCTTCTTCCCCTAAAGAGCCCAGATTTTCAAGATTTTTCTACTAGAAGGCACTCAATTACCCAAGAAAAATCCTCCCTATCCATCCTCCATTTTCTCTGTTAGGGCCAACCAGATCATTGCCATCCTCTGTTACATGTTAGTATAATTCTCCAATGAATGGGTAGATGAACCTATCTTAGGTTTTTTGTCCATTTTTTCCACAGAAGAAAAAACCACAGCTCAATTTGATTTCAATCAGTTTCTGGATGATAAGATACATGATCAGTTTCTTAGGTTTTCAACATAGGGAATGTTCAAATATTCCTTAGTGTTGGTGTATTTATTCTTGTTTTTTCAGCTAGACATGTTTCCATGTGCTTTTCGGAAATTGGATCAGGAAAGAAACCCACAATCAGTGACCTCATGGACCTCACTAGTGAGGAAAAATTCAACTGAGTTCAACTTCAAGGATTTCATAGACCATTTTTATCACCTAGTGGTTTGCATGTTGAGCAGTAGAACAGAGCCAAGGATGAATGAAGAAGTTCAGAGAATCCTTCACCTCTCAGATCTAGACAAAAACGGATATTGGTACTTATATCAAAACCACACTGAAATAAGAGTGTATGGATGTGATTTTCCACCATACAGACTGCCAAAATATCTTCCTGTAAGGATTTTTGCACTGGAATACATCAGGAAGACGATGAACTCTTATAAAATCCATTTTGTTTCAGTCAAGAAGAAACAACAACTCATAATTAAGACCCAAATTGGTCCTTTCATATGCAACAACAGAGATGCAGGAGAAGAGGTAGACAACCTCCTAAAATAGATGATTTTCACTCAGATTTTCACATGGAATTATGACCCATTTGGTGTCATCTCAGAGCTTAGATTCAAACAGAGGAGAACTCCTTATGCTCACATATCGAAGATATAGATGGAAAAATATATGAACCATATAGAATGGAAAGAGAATACTTTGTTGGAAACAAAAGAACAACCTCTCCCTGTCACTGATTCACATACCAACAAACCTCAAATACAAAAAAAAAAAAAGAGAAAGGAAATATGTTTCCCCTTCAGTCACATTGTTGTCAGTTGAAGACTTTCAATTCTACATAAAAAGGGCCAAAACTAGTCACACACCAGACCTTCTCAAAGAAGGATAAATGTAGTCCACCATAGTCATGGAGGGACCACATTCCTCTACCTTTTCAGACAGTCAATTCATAGTTTCCACATATTCATCTAAAAAACAAATAGACACTACTCTGTCAGCCAAATCATCTCATGAATAAATGGGTTCAAATATATTTGACAATTACAAACATATCAAGAAAATGAATGAACTCCTAAACAACATCACATATGCTCAGTACTAGAAGCAGACCTCCACTGCTCAACACAAACTGTTGTCATCATTTGACACATAGAAAGGAAGAATGCAAATGGAATTCTTGCAAGCACAAGTTCCTCATCCTAAGACATTTGTGGACTACAAGAAGACTTCCTTTGAGTTTTATGTCAAGGAGGTCCATCAAGTGGACCAAATGGACATGTACAGGCAAACAGGGGAGATGATATTCTCCACCTTGATGAACACCTCATTAACTGATTCAAAATTGTATATGTATCTGAATAACATTCATTCCCAATTGAAGCTGGAGAAGATCTCTTCTTTGGCCAAAGACAACAAGATCAAATCACTAGAATAATTGGTGTTGAAGATTGGGTATGACCCATCAAATGTCAATGCATATGAGGAATTATTGAAGAAGAAGAATGTTGATATAGCATCCTTGATAAATCAACTGAAGCTTCTAGATACTGAATATTCACAAGCAAAAGCAGTGGCTAAAATTGAAGGCCACAAAGAGGAAATGTTGAAGCTTATCATGGAACAACATGCACAGATAAGAGAGATGGACGTAGAAATGGGTAAAATAATAAAGGAGAAAGAATAGAGTGTGAAGATGGCCATTATCCAATATTTAGAACAGTATCCAGCCAAATTCAAAGATACGAGTCACCAACTACTTCCACAAAATCAGCACCAAGGATCCGAACAGATCAACAAAATTCCTATATTTTGTAATTTGAGATCTAATTAGTTAGACATTTCCTCCATAATATCCTAGTCATTTATGAAAGGATATGATGTAAATTATTGTATAAATACTTCTTCCTTCAAAGCATTGATGGTTGATTTTTGCACCGAGGAGCTATTGTGTAATTTTTTCAAAGGATCGACTAGTAATAAAACAAGCTTATTCACAGGATTCTTGTGTCAAATTGTTGGTGATGTCTCTCTCTCTTTGTTGAATGTTTTCTTATTCGCTATGATCATTTATGTATTTCAAATTCTAATCATTAAAAGGAATTCAATAGAACAAAATTTATCTTGCATACTCTGTCTCTGATCTTTTAATGATCTATATGTTTTTATCTAAAATTGAGTAAAGGAATTCTTAACTGCACCTCTGCTTAGTGGAATTTCTCCTATGGTTATGTCTTATTCATCTCATTTAATCTCAATAGATACAATAGTTTTACTACCCTGTGCTATGAAGAAAACCTCATAAAAAGATGAATTTGATCCTCATCTTTAATACAGACCCCATAACCCAATGGAATATTAATGCATTCTTTCAGCCAACTATTACAAACAAACAAACCAATTCGGACTGTCATAAATAGCCTAACATTTGAAAATTTAAACAAAGATAAATATTACATAGATATCCCTCTCTGAAGCTGGTAGGGCTAGATCCCAGCTTAAAAAGTGGTTTTGATAGTTACCTCTGTCCATTTATTCTACCCTTCAACAAGCTCAGGAAATTACAGACTGATAACAAACCTGAGATTAAGACTTCAATCATTTTTATATTTCGACACTTTGAAAATTCGGGGTTTGGGAGTTTCTGAATGCATAGTTTGAGAATCTCCTGGAGAGACATTGTTGCGGAGTGAAGTGACAGTGAGGACCCACTTCGGCAATTCGAGGATCCAAAAATTTGAGGGTTCAGAGAATTGTGTTCGCTTTGACTTGGAATACCCCAGTGTGCTAATCTCATGAAGTCATTAACCAAGTTTATTGCTAATTAACCTGATATTAATATATCCTAACATTAATCATTTTGGTACTTTGGGACTCCAACTCTTCAAGGTTCATGATATTTTGAATTAAGATCCCTCGGAGTGGTGATATCCTAGACCTGACGTGGCCATATGATGTCACAATCGTTTATGTGTCAATAAGTGAAGAGTGACATGTGTCATGTAGAAAAGAGAAGATGACATAACCAAAGTACCAAAAATGAGTGTCATGTGTCATCTAGAATCAACCGAAAGGTGGCATATGACGTCAGCTGAAAAAAGACCATGACACTCCAAATATTCGAGGCTCCGGCACTTTGGATATTCAGATAACTATGAATGTAAAGTCTGGATACCTCTCAGATGGCTAATCTCTTGGATATGACATGTCTACATGATGTCACTATCGTTGACATGTCCACATGAAGAGAGTGACATGTGTCACCTTGAAATGAGTGGATAACAAAACCCAAATGGCCTAAAATGAGTGCCACGTGTTAGAGACCGATGGATGCCACATGTCACCATAGATGAATGCTACGTGTCAGCACAAATGAATGCTACATGGCTCCGACGTTTCAAATTCAAGAGTTGTTGAGTGCTAAGTGTGGAGATCTCTCGGATGGATGATCTTGTGAAGAAATGTGACAGTTCGACATTCGAGAGTTTTTGACAAAGATGAGCTCGAACGTTTCGACATTTGGGAGTTTTTGAAAAAGATAATCTCGGACGTTTCATCGCTAAAGTCATAGAGTGAAGTTTGTTTGAATCTGTAGTTAAACCACATGCCTTTTTGGAACTCTGAATGTAATAGAGACATTGATGTGATTTTCCTGTTGGATCTCCACCATTGCAAATTAACCTATTTGTTCTCACAATTTGAGCCTGAAATTGGCTTCTCTAAATTGATGTGTTTTTCCCACAGGTGTTCCCTGTGCATACAAAAGACTTGGTCAACTTGTTGCATGCTTAATTAGTGATAAACATGATGACAAGTATTTTCAAACTCAAACCAGAACATGTAATCACATTTCAAGGAAGCATAAAGATGGTGCAAAATAAGTAAAAATGGGTGAGGGTGTTTAGAACCAAATATCAATATAGCATAGAAAATCCTCAAAAAAAGTACTCAACGCCTTGAAAAAGAGATAATTTCAGATAACAAGCCTCTTGAGGGGGAAACCTCCTTTTACCCCACTTAAATGTTCAAGTACAAGATGATTCAAAATGAAAATGTCTCCTTGGTATATATAGGAGACTAGGAGGTATAATTACAACTAATGGCCTAAAGCCGACATAAATAAAATAACAT
>ML779196.1:1511899-1557300 GCA_009831015.1 Picea engelmannii
CATAGCCATATTTTTACTTTCAACATTTCTTGCCACCTTAAATGCATTCTCCAATGATTTGGGTTCCCAAAGGCGAACCTCACGTTGAATGTTATCCTTTAAAGTTCCTATGAATACATCAATCAAGTGCTCATATGGAATATCAGTTACCTTTATATTCAATCTTTGGAAGTTCTCAATGTGCTCAGTAACTGAACCATTTTGCTTGAGATTTATCAATTGGCTAAATAAGGTATTGCTCCTTGTATCCTCATAGTGTGCTATCATTTCTTCCGTGAACATTGTCCAAGTGACGAGTGATTTGTGAGAACAAATCCATTGATACCATAGAAATTGATTAGGTTCTAAATATAAAGAAGCAATTCGTACCTTTTGTGTATGTGGCACATTATGGAGATAAGCCTCTTCAAGGGGGAAACCTCCTTTTACCCCACTTAAATGTTCAAGTACAAGATGATTCAAAATGAAAATGTCTCCTTGGTATATATAGGAGACTAGGAGATATAATTACAACGGCCTAAAGGCGACATAAATAAAATAACATTACGAATATAATATACCCCAATTAAGGGGTAATGAGACAATATTAGGGATTAACAGAGGACCATTGAAGTCGAGTGATTAAATCATGGAGAATAAGCCTAGAAAGCAAAAAAATAATAATAATTGATGGTTGTATAGGGTATAGGAGGGAAAGGGAAGGGGTTAATACCTAGGTTAAAATAGTTCCGATAAAAATTGTTATTTCCTACACGCAAAAGGATATGATCACTAATTTAAAAATAATAATATAGATGTTTTATGTTTGAGATAGATAACATGAAACAATTCAAATATTAAAAACTACCTAGGATTATTATTTTCTTTATTGAAATTCCTTCCTCATTGACCATCAATGTGCAAGGAATGGTCCCCATGTTGGTAAAATGTATCTCTCCAGGAAATGAAACCGTATAATCCACATCATCATGCTCATCTCTGTCACCACCTCTAGAGCTTGGTTGTGTGGTTGCCTGGGGTTGTGTGTCATGGCTCTCATCTAAAGGTGTGGAAGTTGGAGAACAAAATATCATGGCAGGTATATGAGGGCCCACATCAGGAATCTATGGTGTCTATGTAGTGGCACTACTACCAGCACTAGGCAAAACATGATCCAAATAACTCTATATAAGAAAGAAAATGTTTTTTTTTTCGTTTAGATAATGTAAAAGTAAAAAAAAAAAACTTTCATAATTGAACTTATGATATTAAAAAAATATCACTTTAAATTATGGTTATTAACTTATATGTCCTAAGATGTGTCATAACCAGTTTGATCCTTTGTTTGACCTTGGGAGATTGATCTTCAAGGTCTAACAAGCAAGCAAGTTCCTTGTTCGCTTTAATGATCTTTTTATGTATCATTACCATTGGGTCAAGGGATGAATAAAATGCCTCATCGTCGGCCAAATCATGAGAATTATGGCTCGTAGACTACATATTTCAACAAAATAAATGTTATTTTAGCTATTTAAGAAAACAAAATAATTGATTGCCACACAAATAAAATTATATAAATAAATAATAAAATTCACATATAATGTAAGTCATATTTTTCATCCTTTACATGTTCTATGTATGGGACTTTTCCATGATCATCCTGCTATATTATAATATAATTAGAACCCTGAAATAGTTAAAACATTATTAAAGATATATAATTATCCACACACTATTATTCGATAAGTATCCACACACTATACTTCGATGTATCTATTCAATTCAAATGGTAATCCACTAATAACTCTTCCCTAGGAGCTATCTTTTTATCGCACACACAAATACCCGATGCCCTTCGCATGCCTCATAAATGCAACTCAGTTGCTTATTTTTTGTCTCGAGTCATGTGATGTTTATAAAACCTATTGTATTGTCAGATGCTTTATGCCTTCCATCAACATAGATAGTCACTCCCTTATTTTTATTGTTTTTTATTAGTTCTATATAATTTGTGGCAAGTGCATATCTCCACATACTTCACATGTACCAAACCAACCACATACAATCACTATAATCATAATATGGTACGATATATTCCATTAATTCAGATACTCTATTGTATTTTATAGTTATTCCTTCCATGGAAAATAGCCCAAGGCCATGCAGGGAGGATGGTGCAATGTGATACATCCTATTGGTGACAATGAATTCAGTGTCCAACGAAGGAAGTTCCTTAGGTACCCATTGTTTCACCAGATTCTTATACCTGAGTAACACCTCTATGTCTCCTATGCTCTCATCATCATAAGAGCATGATCCTTCTTTGGAAAGAAAAAATTCCATGTGTCTATGAAATTTTCTTCTGACCTTTTCACCTCTGGTTATTGTTCGCGTATCAAATATATTAGATGCAGTAACATTCCCATCTATTGGTCCTGAGCTTCCCTCACTTTAGGAAGAAATATATGACATGTACTTATTTGGTTGAACCTTCATTCGATTGAATCAGATATATAGTTAGCCAGGATTGTAAGAAAAATACAGTGACATATCTAAAATGTTTTTTTTTTATTATTTTATATTTTGACACATTCATTAGTTTACACTCATGTACATGTTGATCTAAATTAAGGGTAGTTTAATATCACTTAATGAAATGGATTTAAATGATATAATATTGACCTTCCCCTTTTCATTAACACTACACCCATAACATACCATTGTCATAAGTTTCAACTTCAAATGGCTTCTATAAGCTAGGTAGTGCTAGGACGAGGGCTTGACTAATATTATACTCAATTCTTCAAATACCTTTTATTGATTCTCACCCCACTGGAAATTATTACCACTATCTATAGGGATGATTTTAAGGATGGAAATTTGTTTTAAAATGTAGAAACCTTGGCGAATCTTACTAATCCTTCATATGCCAACTATAAATGTTTGGCGATATTTTTGTAAAAATATTCAGATTTATAAAGATTTTATATAGTTTTTATAAAAATTTGGTGATTTTTAAGGTAAAATATTTTTATCCTATATAATTTGGGCGAATCATTTTTAAAATAGCGAATCTTGTTTTTGGAAAAACCATGGAAAATTAGCCCATGAACGAAATTTAGCCCCTAAAATCATAGTTGAAAATTAAGTTATGCAATTTCTCATGTATTAGGTAGATACCACAAACTCTTAATTAATTTTGTGACATTAGTAGGAGTGAGACATGATATGAAATGGATTCTCAAATTTATGGTATGGAAGAGGTAATTTCTTTGGTTAATTTGTGCTAAATAACACTTGCTATTTTCCATGCATTAGGATTGATTTTCACTTCTTAGAGTAAAATTTATTTACTTTAAATGGCCAAGTAAATGTGGAGGAATTTCCATGCAGAGGTGTGATTCTTTGCTCCACACACTACACCCTACATAAGGAAAACATGACATGTGAAGGTTTATCATGCATAGGAAAAGATGGGAGTTGGATTATGTAGTTATTCACTCCATACTCCACCTACCACATAGGACTGTGGTAGAACTATGGCATGTAGAGTGTTATCTTGCAAACTATTGGAGGAGTTGGAGGGAAGACTACCTCCACACCGCATAAAGCAACAAAATAAGGCTAAGACATAAGGCAATGAGGCATGTGGAAGTGGAGTAAGAGGGGTGGATAGAAAGAGTTCTACACCCCACACTCTGCATATATCATAAGACTAAAATCAAAGGAAAATGGGTGACAGTTTAGTTTAGAGCATTCATTATTCCTTGTGGGATAACTCACTTATCAATTATTTGGATACATTGTCCTCATTATTTCCATGTAATGTTAGTTTTGAATTTCTCCAAGTTCTAAACTACACGTTTGTCTTGTTCCACTTACATAATCTTGTGTAATTGTTTCCTAAGTTTCCAGAGGTGAATGTAAGAGAATTTTTTCTAAAAAAAGGGCAAGGAGCTTTGAACTATGTTACGTGCAAGGGTTACATTATCTTTTCAGATATTGAAGGATATATTCTTTTGGGTTGATTCTTGGCAGGAGGGAATTCCTCATTAGAAAGGGAAATTGGAATTACCATTTTTCATTCACTAGTCATGCAATCAATTCATATTCTAGAGCATTCTTAGAAAAATCATAAATCCATCCACAAAAAAATAATAATTTTCGGTGTAAATTACCCATTTTATTGATATGAAAATCCCTTCAATACTATAAACTCACATAGCACACAAGTGTATAAAATATCGCCCCCGTGTTTATCCTCTAAGATGTCAGTGGTGGCTTTCTCAATTGGTAACATGAGTTTCTAGTACAGCCTCCACTAGGGTTCAAGTATCACCAACAACATGATGTAAAGCTTTTGGGAGAAATTTAGGCCTTATGCCAAATTATGTATCCTTTTGGCATGATGTAATGGGCCTTCGGGATGAAATAACATGACCATGTTCTTTGGTTTTATATATTAGTGGATAGGAATCTAAATACATATACACAAAATATAATTCCATTCCCATTTTTCAAGGGCCAAAGTTTTCCCATATATTTGTTTTTGTTTTTTTTAAGTTTCAAAAATGTATAATTTACTAATAAAGATAGTTTTATAATTTTAATTTGAAGTTCCCTAACCCCTCTGAATTCAATCTTGTGATATCCAAGGAGGAAACACATGTTCTTAACCATTAGGCCCATTATGCATTTAAACATTTTTTTGAATAGAGAATGCTTATTGGATATGAAACACCCTCAACCTTTATCAACAACTTAATATCCAGGGATTTATTCCCATTGGGCTTTAAACTTGGGTAATTAACATGGGAATTCCTATCTCAAACACTAGAACACATCCCAATACACTAAATAAACAAATATATTAGAATTTTATCACTTCAAATTAAAAAATTTAAAACTTATTTTAATAAAAAATAACTTTCAAACTTCACATATTTAGAACCTTACCATTTTAGACTTTAAAATTAAATAAGTATATACAATTTAAAACAGTTGTGGGGGACAAATTTGTCCCTTGAAACATGGGCTAGGGAGATTTTTTCATGCATATGGATTTACACCCACACCAACCAAATCCAATATGTTTCCTAGGAAGCCTTATCCAAGATATGGACACAGATGTGGCACCATATCAATCCCATATAAATTATGTGTCAATATTGTATCAGTACCATATATGGGATAAAATGCATTCAAGAGGCCCCTCAAGATAACTAGAGACTTGGTTGGGAAGCTATTAGTAACCTAAAAATTTGAAATGAAAATTTATCTCTTGATATGACCAAAACTATTTAATCATATTGAATCCTGATATAGGGTACATTGTACATCCAAGTGGGAGGAGAGTGCACGAAGCATCTCCCTAACCCTCAAACAATACAAGAAAGGATTCCTCAAGTTTGTCATATTCCAATCTAGGGGCGATCAAACATGTGATGTATAATACAAAATTCACATGAAAAGATGGGATAGGATTATAAAACTCGGTACACCCACTAAACATAACTTAAAGATTAATTATATCATCTAGGTTGTAAAGTCACCTAAGCCTGGTAGAAGATATTCACGACGATAGATTCATATTGTCAGGAAAGAAATCATGGATGAGGTCTCTACATGATGTGGTCTCTCTTTTAGGATTTGATCCTAATCCCTCTCCATGGGTCATTGATTAGTAGGATATGTTTTCTACTTAATAAAGGTGGACATTAGTTAATAAGGCCCAATAAATAAAGATGAATAAGTCAATGTAAGAAGACCTAATAGAAGCTTCCACTTCTAGAAATATCTTCCTCTAGAAGTTTCCTTAGAAGGTAGAATTAGTATAAATAAGAGTAGTAGGAATTGGATGTTTTGTCTTGGACATTATTGTAATCGAGCACCACTCTATTGGAAGTTTCCCCCTCAAAGAGGCAAGTGAATAGTGCTATCATAAAATAGTTTCTCTTCCTCGTGATTATTCCATTATTATTCTAGTGTTCTTATGATACTTTTTTGGATATATTATTATTATTATTATGTCATTTCCTCCCAAGTATTTTATGTTTTGCATAATATATTGTATCATGAATATTGGAAGTGGTATCTGAGTTCTTTCCAAGGAAAGACTTGTGGGATAATTGTTTTTTTCAAGGTAGAGACATATTCCGACATTTTTAAGCTACAAATATATATCGTTACGTGCATAAACCCATGGTAAGGGAGTCATGCACGCTGAAAATACAAGTGGTTCTTAAGGGTACATATTTTGGCCACCCTTGTAACCCCTATTGGTACATGTTCTATTGGTAGTGCATCAGACAACACCTATATACAAATCATCCTAGGCATCTTGAAGCCCTTAGTAGATAAATTTAATGACTTCCTGACTTCTATAGTGTCACCAAGAACAACACTCAGGGAAGTGACGATCTATTACCTGGGTAGTCGGGTAGCACAACTAAGGGTATCGTCTACCCTCCTTAGTTGGTGCCCTGAGATATTGGGTCGAGTACTATTGTTGGACCTCACACATATATAAGAGAGATATAGCATAGGGAAAACCCTTGACTGTAGATTCCCTATAGACTCTAAACCTTGGGAATAGAAAAAAAAAACCGACAATATCTATTGTAGTGAAACCATTCCATCTGCATTGGGGTTGCGAAATTACTACATATTTTGTCTTGTTAAGAATTTGGGAATTATGGCTCTATAGTATTATTCAGTTCGGAGTATAACTTCGCATGAGTAAAAAAAAAAGTATGGGCCTGTCAACACCCTTATTTGTGACCTATCCCATTGCATTAATATTTTAATTATAATCGCAGTGGTACCCTTCAATTTTAATCATTTTTTTTCCTATGGACCCAACCCCCTCTAGGATGCCTTTCTTGAGACCTATCCCATTGGATTCCTCTCTTTGTCCTGACCACCTGGGTTATTTTTAAGCTCATTTTTCCATCTCGACACCTCCATTGATACCTAAGCCTTCACCATGCCTACCACTTTCTCTCAGTCCTAAGAAACCTTGGAGGATAGAATGTCCCACATGGAACAACAAATTGAAGACAACATGGCTTCCCTCCGCAATGAATTCACCACATCCCTTGAAAAATTAGTCAACAAATTTGTGCAACTCTTCTGGGGTAAGAATGTTGATCCAAACCCTAAATAACTTTAGTGTTCTCATTATCAACATGCTCAGTCCTCCTGCTCCCCTTGGGGTTCTCCACCTTCTTGGAATAAGGTGTGCAAAGTTGGTTTGCATAAATTTGATGGTTCCAACCCAACCGAGTGGGTTTCTCAAATGGAACAATAGTTCTCCCTTCATGATATTTGAGATGATGAGATGAAACTCCATGTAGGGGTTTTGTACTTAGATCAAGAACGTTGGCAATGGTGGAAGTGGTATAAGAAATGTTATCGAAGACATCCTAATTAGAACATGTTCTCCAAAGAAGTTTGTGCCCGTTTTGATAGGGAATCACAATTTTTGGGTTGACTCACTAAGCTGTGCCAAACTGGATCTATCATAGACTTCATCACGATATTTGAATAGTTGGTTGTCTGTACCGAGGGATTATCTAATGAATTTTAACTTGAATTTGTTATCAGTGGTCTAAAAGAAGTTATCAAGGCTCATGTGAACATGCATCATCCTACTACCTGGTTGTAGGCATGCCAATTAGCCAGGGAACCAGAGACCATCCTCTAGGTGCCATCCTTGAAGGATCCATTTAATACCCGTCCTCACCTAGGGGCTACACATGCTCCTACCCAAACTTTGAAGGTCTAAAAGGTCTCTCCAGCCAAAATGGTGGAACGTCGCAAGAAAGGACTTTGTTACTATTGTGATGAAAAGTATGCACCATGGCATAAATGTAGAGAAAAAAAGTTCTTTCAAATTGATTCCTTTGTTTCCTCTTCTTATGATGACATCCCATTAGATGAGGTTTTAGACCACAAGGCATCTCATCCAAGTGATCCTATCAAAGATCCAGTTGTCACGCCAGTGGAATATGTGAACCCAGTCATCTCGCATCATGCACTCTCTAGTATTTCGACCCCACAAACATTTAAGATCAAGGGATACGTTAAACATAGGTCGTTTGTGGTGTTTATTGATAGTGGTATCACCCATAATTTTATTCATCACAGGATCACTAACAAGATCCATTTCTTTTTCTGCCTTGTTTCTAATTTTCAAATCCTCATTGCTAATGGTGGTACTATGAAGTGTGGGGGGCGTTGTGGGAATTTCAAACTCCAAATGGGTGATTACCATCTGAAAACCCACATGTTATGTATGTCCATGGGTGGTTGTGATATTGTATTATGCATGGAATGGATTCACACTCTCGGGCCGATCACAATGGATTATCAAGAATTATATATGAGCTTCACCCAAGAATCTCACCCCTATACTCTCAGGGGTCTCCAAGACGGATATCCTGAAATCATCATCTCTCATGGGATGGACAAACTCTTGAAGAAATACCACCATGGTGTGATTGCTCAATTTAATGCCATACAAGTCATTGTACATGTCTCTCGGGTAGTTCCTACTAGCCTACAACTCATATTGGACAAGTACCCCAAGATCTTTGAATATTCTTACATCCTTACCTCATTCTAGAGGTGAGCATGATCATAACATACCCCTCCTTCTGGGTAGTCAAAACCCCAATGTACGTCCAAAAATATATCCCTTTGTTCAGAAAAATGAAATAGAAGAGATGGTACAAGAATTACTAGAGGCAGGGATAATTCTCCCTATTACTAGCCCATATTATTCACCAGTGGTGATGGTTTTAAAGAAATAAGGTACTTGGTGCATGTGCCTTGATTTTCATGCCCTAAATAAACTGACCATCAAAGATAAATTTCCCATTCCAATCATTGATGATTTGTTAGATGAACTACAAGGTACCTGTTTATTCACCAAATTAGACCTTTTCTCTAGTTATCATTAAATCTGGATGAAGGAGGGAGATATTCCAAAGACTGCTTTCAGAACTCATGAGGGACATTATGAATTCTTGGTCATGCCTTTGGACTTTTAAATTCTCCATACACCTTCCAAAGTATCATGAATAAGCTATTGAAACTTACGTTCAAAACTTTGTCTTGGTTTTCTTTGATGACATCCTCATTTATAGCTACACCTGGGTTAGCCATCTTCTTCATGTGGATAAAGTCCATCACTTTCTGTAGGAAAACCAATTGTTTTTGAAAAATACCAAATGTTCATTTGGTGCCAACGAAGTGGAATAATTGGTGCACATTGTCACCAAAGATGGGTTAAAAGTGGACCCCAAAAGGATACAAGCTATGCAATAATGGTCGTTCCCAACGACCCTAAAGCGCCTAAGGGGTTTTCTTGGTCTCATTGACTATTATAGGAAATTTGTCAACCGTTATGGAAAAATTTCTAAGCCCTTGACTGACCTCCTTAAGAATAATTCATTTCATTAGACACCTGTTGTTGAGCAGGCCTTCACAAAACTAAAGAGGGCCATGTGCACTACCCATGTCCTAGAAGCTCCTGAATTCAATAAAACCTTTGTGGTGGAATAAGATGCTTCTGACACGGGTATAGGTGCAGTGCTCACCCAAGATGGTTGACCATTGGCATTTACTAGCCAAGCATTGAGTGTTCACAATATGGGTTGATCTACGTATCAAAAATAAATGATTTCCATTCTCCATGCAATGAACACCTAGTGACCATATCTCTTGGGATGTCATTTTCAGATTAAAACAAATCACCATAGCATGAAATATTTTTTGGAGCAACGACTATCATCTTGAGAACAAAATAATTGGCTGACAAAAATTTTGGGTTATGATTATGAAATCGTCTGCAAAAATGGAAAAGATAACATAGTAGCAGATGCATTGTCCAGAAAACATGAGGAGGATGGCTCCCTCTTTTCTTTACCCTTACTAGTCCCTGATTGGATTAAAGAAGTGTGCCAAGAGTGGCTATTACACCATAATACCTCCAAATTAATTCAACGTCTTCATGAGGACCATAATCCTCCCACTAGCTACACTTGGAAGGATAATATTCTCTACTATAAGTATCGCATGGTTCTCTCACCCTCCTTAGCACTCAAGACCATGATCTTAAATGAGTTATACTCCTCAACTATAGTAGGTCATTCGGGATTCCAAAAGACATATGTTCATGCTCATCATTCTTTTTCTTGGCAAATCATGATGAAGGCTATACTTCAATTTGTCATAGAATGTGAGGTGTTCCAATGTAATAAAGGTGCAACAGTCAAGTCTCCATGCATCCTACAACCCCTACCCATTGCATCTTCTCGGTGGATAGAAATCTCCATTGATTTTATAGTGAGAGTTCCTAAATTCAAGAAAAATTATGTTATCATCGTGTTGGTTGATCGCCTCTCCATGTATGCTCATTTTTGTCCCTTACCTCACCCTTTCACACCGACACACATAGCACAAGTCTTCCTTGATAATATTTTCAAGCTACATGGCATTCCAAATTCTATTGTCCCTGATTGTGACCCAACATTCAAAAACACATTTTGGAAAGAGTTGTTTAAATTGCAGGGCACCCAACTGAACATGAGAAAAACTTATCACTCGCAGTTTGACGACCAATAAGAAGTATTCAACACATGTTTGGAAACCTACTTGAGTTATTTTTCTTCGGAAAAACAACACCAGTGGTTGTAGTGGCTTCCCTTGGAATAATGGTGGTACAATACCTCCTATCATACGACCACTAAAATGATCCCATATGAAGCAGTGTATGGCCAAAGGCCACAAACAGTCATTACCTATCTTCCTGGCACATTCAAGGTCTAATATATTGATACAATGTTGCAAGGTCATACAACCACTCTCACAGATCTAAAGGATAACCTCCACATGGCAAAAAATTGCATGAAGAAATAAGCAAAAAAACATCATTCAAAAAGAGTTTTCTAGGAAGGTGATTAGGTGTTTCTCCTTACAAGAAAACATCTCTCAAATCTTAGGGACATCACAAATTGGCACCTAATTTTGATGGACCCTACCAGATCATCAAGCGTATTGGTTCTATGGCTTACAAATTGGCCCTTCCTTATCCTTCCAAAATCCATCTGGTCTTCCATGTTTCTTGTCTCAAGAAAGTGGTGGGACAAAATTGTAGAGTCCAAACCATCCTGCTAGATTAAGATGAAGAAGGTTCCTTGTGGCTCCAACCAGAAGCATTCCTCAATAACCGTGAACGTCAGCTTCATGGGTGCACTATCAAGGAAGTGTTGATCAAGTGGAAGGACACAACACCAAAGGAGGTGACCTGGGAACCCACAGCCATACTTCATCAATTTACGAACCTACAACCTTGAGGACAACGATGATTTTGAATCAGGAGGGAATGTTAGGATCTAATCCTATCCCCTCTCCATGGGTCATTAGTTAGTAGGATATGTTTTATATTTAATAGAGGTCAAAATTAGTCAATAAGGCCTAATAAATAAAGAATAAGGCATTTTAAGAAGACCTAATAGAATCTTTTGCTTATAGAAAGATCTTCCTCTAGAAATTTCCTTAGAAGGTAGAATTAGTATAAATAAGAGTAGTAGGCATTGGATATTTTTTCTTCGAGATTATTGTAATATATCTCTTCTTTGGTAGAGTTTTCCCCCTCGAAGAGGAGGAAAGTGAACAATGCTATAATAAAATAGTTTCTCTTCCTGGTGATTATTCTGGTGTTCTTCTGATATGTTTCTAGATATATTATTATTATTTTGTCATTTCCTGATAGATATGTTTGGTTCTACATAATATATTGTATCAGGAATATTGCACTCTTTGTATGTAGCCCAGTATCAAAGAATAGTGTTGAGAAGAAAAAATTTCAACCACATTAGTGAGCCATAATTTACTTGATCTAATAGCTAAAAGGAAGGGAAACGATTTCCCATTATAAATTTGATTGTTGATTATTTGTGAAAAACAATTATTTTTTTTTTTAAATGTAGAACAAAAGAAATACCTTACCTAATGGACCTATATTCTCGGGGATGATTGTTCATTGTTACTTATATCATGTCCTCCCGAAGATGATGATAGGGATAATAAGGGGTCATCTAGAAAATTGTTGTAAAGGAGGAGCTTATGTGCAAGCATTGGTGAAAATGAAGCAACAAATGAGGTGCTAGAAGGGCCAGGTAAGGGGTGTTGGAAGGAGGCGTTGTGTTAAGTCGGGGTGGTTGGGAGCCGTGAATAAATGTTTGGGGAGGAAATTGATGAGAATGGAGAGGATAAATATAAGGTTGACATAGGGATTATGGGGGAGGTTGAGAAGGTTCAAGGAGAATCCAGGGATGTTGAGGAGAGGCAATGGCTTGGTGGAGGGGATTCCATGAAAATATTTTAGTGTGAAAAGAAGCATAGGTTTTCTGGCCTCTAAGTTGCAAGGAACCCTTGGTAAACAACAAAACAAATACCTCATATCTTGTAACTAATTAGTAAAAATATCAGAGCTTGGTGAGCTTGTAACTAAGAAATTACCAATTTCGGCAGGATGATGTCGACCTCTGAGTATCTCCACTACATGATCGTTGTTGGGTTTGGTCGGGTAGGGATCCTTTGCCTCTGTCACTATCCAAATTTTTTGAATAGGGCATCCTTGAAATATCTCTATTGTTGTCAAGGGGATTCTCTATGCTCGCGGGGTTCTGTTGCTCTGTCATTCTTGGGAATAGGCGCAAGTGGTTTTGTTTCTCTGCTAGTCTTGGGAATGAGTGCAAGCTATTTGTGATTGGAAGGGATCTGTTGAAGAAAATCATGGAGAATGAAAGAATAAAAGGGAATTTTCAGGCCATGCAATACAATGAAGGATAATATTGAAAGATGGTTAAGGACAAAGGAACTTGAGTTTTCACAGAAGGACAACAAAACCCCTAAATTTACACCTCGTAAATACCTCAACATATATTTGTTTAGCGACTTTCATGAAGTATTTTTTTGCGAATTCCCACATCTGTTGTAGAAGTGGTTATTTAGGTTGAAGAAAATCCATCCTACAAATCGGATAAAAAATATAGAGTGAAATTCTGTGGAGATCGCACAGTTGTAGCAAGTCAATAATAAATTTACACGTGTAGTAGATTTTTAGTTAGATAGTATTACTACAGGGTTTATCAATGAATTTGTAGTTGATACAGCGAAGTCATACACTGCTACAGAGCATGATTTTCTAAAGGGATTGAAAGTGATCCAGGTGGATATCGATGGCCACCCACCTTTTCCAACTGGCTCAAAACGGTTTTCTGACAATTTTGGCAAATACTATTTTTTAGCAGTTTTAACTTCTGGGGCCATTTTGAGGGCCTAAATGAAGGTTTTTTGGGACTGAGGTTCTTACTAATTACCGAAGGCATGATTCAGCCCCCAAAATGAATCTCCTTGATGATACCTTTCCAACGGGTTATCATATGCCTAAAACGGAGATCATATGCAAAAGTTACGACCCCAGGAAGTTGATGTACTAACTTACCCAGACGGAGCCCACATGACTTTTGGCGCTTCATCTCCTAGGGTTAGGTTTTTGGATGTCTAGGGTTTTTGGCATTCCTGTTTATTGTAAAAAGGCCTTCAAAGCCTCATTGTAAGGATCTTCTTGTGAATCGGTGCAACTGTCACATCTCTTCTCAAAGATAAGTCGCCACCATTCCACCAAGCTTGTTTCCACTGCATTTTATAGTTTCAGCTTATTTCCTTATTGAATAGAAAACTAGTCTTACTGAATCTCTGTTATTTTGTGTTAAGCACCTGTTAATAATCTGTAGTCATTTCGTTTTGCGATCTTTCGCTTATTTCATTCTGCTCATAAAATCTAGATCAATGGTATCAGAGACCACTAATCTAGATTTTATGACCAAAACGAAATGACTATAGATTATTAACAAGTGCTTAACACAAAATAACATAGATACAGTAAAACTAGTTTTCAATTCAATAAGGAAATAAGTTGAAACTGTAAAATGCAACGGAAACAAGCTTGCTGGATTGGTGGTGGATTATCTCTGAGAAGAGATGTGACAATTGCCCTCATTCGCAAGAAGATCCTTACAATGAGGGTCTGAAGGTGTTTTTACAATAAACAGGAATCCCAAAAACCTAACCCTAGGAGATGAAGTGCCAAAAGTCGTGTGGGCCCTGTCTGGGTAAGTTGGTACATCAACTTCTTGAGGTCGTAACTTTTTCATACGATCTCTATTTTAGGCGTATGATATCTCGTTGGAAAGGTATCATCGAGGAGATTCATTTTGGGAAATCAATCATGACTTCAGATATCATTCAGAAGCTCGATCCTGAAAACCCTTCATTTTTCAGCACAAAAAGATAGGGAAGATATAATAAAGAAATGAACAGAGATATCACAGATATTTCATAATATAAAAAAAATGTATCAGATATGAAACCATAAACATAGATATAAAGTAATACATGATTTCTATTAATGAAAGAAATGTACAAAGACTGTAAAAATACAAAGTGAAAGACTCACTACAATGGTGGCAGCTTATCTCTGAGAAGAGATGTGAGGGTTACTCGCATTTGCTATAAGATGATTACAATGAGACTCTGAAGGAATTTTTACAATAAATAGGAATTCCAAAAACCCTAGACATCCAAAACCTAACCCTAGGAGATGAAGCACCAAAATTCATGTGGGCCCCATTTGGGTAAGTTAGTACATCAACTTCTCGAGGTCATAACTTTTGCATATAATCTGTGTTTTAGGCGTATGATAGCCAATTGGAAAGGTATCGTCGAGGATATTCATTTTGGGGTCTCAATTATGCCTTCAAAAATATTTGAGAAGCTTGACCCCAAAAAAACCTTCATTTAGAACCTCAAAATGGCCCCAGAAGTTAAAACTGCTAAAAATAGTAAATAGCGAAAATTGTGAGGAAATTATTTTGAGACAGTCGAAAAAGGTGGGTGGCCACTGATATCCACCTGGATCAATCCTCCCTCTTTAGGAAGAAATGGGCTCCATTGCATTGAGTGCTCGGGCAAGAGGAAAAAGCATTTGTTGGATCTGATTCTTGGTGAGTTGCTTGCCTTGCTTGAGACGTCATGCTGCTCAGTTTGTGGAAGGCTATCACAAGCATGTGGCTAGAAGGGTTGGAAAATTTTAACCGGTTTGGATACATGATATTATTTTGTTAAGAAGGAATCTTTACACTTTGCTACAATCTTGTTGACCTTCTTCTGTTGGATAGAAGGTGCTTGGGCCGAGGCCGTAGTGGTTGCAGTATCCTTTTGTTCACCTTTTGAACAGATTGAGAAGAAGCTGCATTTTGTAGTATGAGATACTACCTTGTGACACTTTTAGGTAGGACAGTATTCAGAACTACCTCTAGTATTCTGTAGAGATGACCCCCCAGAGAAACACTGACACTGTGGGGTCGAGACTCATAAACAGCAAGGCGCTTCCCAATATATGATTGGTCCAAGAGAACATCATAGACATCCAGTGGGGAAAAACCACATAATACCTCATCCTTGAAGGGTTGGATGCCATATGACAATCAATGTTGCTGGCTGACATGAAGATATCATCCTTGGCGAAGCCACCCGATGTTGTATGGTTGTAGGTGTGGTGTTGTCAACAAACCCAACTATTTGACGACCTCTGCTGAGACAAGGTTCTTCTAGTTTTTGCTATCAACAAAAAAATGCAGCGAGGTCCCCTTCACCCACATATGTGAATGAAAAAGGAACTCCCCCTTTTTAGGATCTATAGCTTCTTTTGGTTGAATTGTTGTGGTCACAACAATAATAGTGGGGTGTGCGTCGATGATCTTTCTTTTACCAGTATTTTCAAAATCAGATTCTGAATTAGGGTTCGACTCCTTGTCTTTGATCTCGACCACCAATGACTTATTTTAGCAACATTCATCGCTATTGTGCTAGGGGCTTTTGTGGAAATCACACCATTTTTCGGCATCCTTCTTTATCTTCCCGTGACCCTTCTTTTACAGTGGCTTGGACTTGTTTTCGGGAGAATGTTTGTTAGGGTCGTCTTTGTCATACTTTGGTTGTTGTGGATTCGTAGACCTAAACTCCCTTTTGTTCCGGTGCTTAAATTTCTACTCGATTTTAACATCATATAGATAAGCAACACCGAGTGATTAGATGTCCAGAAAATCCATTTTAGTTTGGATGTATCTGTGTAGAGCCCCATGGTATTTCAGAACCAAATGTCATTTGGATTCTTTGATACCCAGCTTGGTGCACAAGGTATGGAAGGTATTGGTGAAATCTAGAACTACTTGGCCCCTCTCTTACCGAAGTGTGGTCCATCTCATGTACTAGTCCTCATAGTTTCCAACAGGGTAATATTGTTCCTTTACCGCATCCACAAAAGAATCCCAAGTGGGCTTGGCCCCATATATTCCAGACTCCTCTGTGGAACTTTTCTTCCAGTAACTTTCCCACAAATGTTTGACATGGGGGAGAGATTTAAGGAGTGCGAAGGTGATCTTTTCTCTGCAAGAAAAATTATGAACAGAGAAATAACCTTCTAACATATTTAACCATTTGTTTAGGGCATCCGCATCTATCTAACCTTCAAATATGGGAATATAAAAATTAACCTGTAACTTGAAAGGAGAGGTGCTTCCAAAGTGGTTGTTTGATGCAGATGTTCCTGTTGCTATCAACAGGGATTGAAGGATGTGGAAAAAATTATCCATCATTTCGTCCCTCTGTCATGTGAGAGCTTTCTCAAGAAATAGATTTATAGGATCATCTACTCTGTCATTTTTATTTTCTTCCACCATGGAGGGTTTCTTGGGCATGCGAGAGCGATTGTCTTCAAGAGAGACAAGCTCGAGACCCAAATTTCTATACTTGGACCTCTTCGAGGACATGCACTGAAAAATGATCAAGAGCAGCCTGTTCTAATACCACTGATCTGACTAGAGTGGTATCATAGTGGTTTTATCCTTTTTGTCTTAATGCAAGTCCCCAATGAGGTCGGAGTACAAAGAGTTGGGTCTCGAGCTTATTTCTCTTGAGGAAAAAATCTCTCGCATGCCCCAGCGACCTCTCATGGTAGGAGAAAAGAAATATGATGGGACAGGAGATCCTTTCAAACTATTGATTGAGGAAGCCCTCACACAACAAAGGAGCAAGACGAAGCATAGTTTCGCGCAAATCCTTCGGTAGATACTAATAGGAGACACATCTTCTTCGAGCGGAGGCACCACCCCCTTCAAGGTATAAATAAACTTTGATATTCCTATATTTGAATTACAGATAGATGCAGAAGTTGTAGACAAGTGGTTGAATATAATAGAAGGGTATTTTTCTGTCCATAACTTTTCAAGTAGAAAAAAGATTACTTTTGTGCTCCTCAAAGTCGTTCCCCGTGTCAAAGATTGGTGGGAAACTTTCTATGAGCAAAAGAAAATAGAGGAACCCTCATTATTTACAGTCATGGACACCTCAGAATCCTTCAAGGATGATATTAAGGAGAAATACTATACTTTCATAAGTTATGACGACTTGTATACCAAATGGAACACACTGTAGCAAGAAAGAGACCAGGCAATGCCAGATTTCACAAATATCTTCCATACCTTACACACCAAGTTGGGTATCAAATATTCAGAGTGACATCTGGTACTCAAGTATTGCGACGCTCTACATAGATACATCTAGACCGAAATGGAATTTATGGAAATCTCATCCTTGGGCATGGCCTACCGATATGTCGTCAAAATCGAGCAGAAGCTCAAACAAAAGACGTGGCTATTTGGGCCTGGGAACCCCACACAACAAAAGCTAGGAAAGGGTGGCCCCAACCCACAGAAAAAAGGACAGAGCAAAGATGGAAAATATCAAGAAAACCAGTCCAATCTACAAGAAAATAAGGACATTAGAAAGACAAACAAAGATACCAGGAAATGGTGCAACTTCCATAAGAGCCCTTTACATAACACTGTTGATTATTGTTAAAAGCAGTCGTTGGTGGCTGAAGTGAAATCCTCTGAATCATATGCGGGTTCTGACTCTGAGCTAGAACCAGAAAGGGGAAGATGAATCATTGAAGTGGAACCCAGTGCCACTGTTGCTACCACCATGCTCCAGCCTGGGGAAACAAACGAGCCAGAAGAAGGATAACGCCTCTTCCATTCACAGATGTGGGTAAAAGTCACCCCACTGCACTTCATCATTGATAGTGGTGGCTAGAAGAATATCATCTCAGCAGAGTTTGTCAAGCGGTTGGCCCTGCCGACAACATCGCACCCACAACCCTACACCATTGGATGGATCCACCAAGGAAGCGATCTCTGCGTCAGCCAATAGTGTCGACTGTCATATGACATCAAGCCCTTCAAAGACAAGGTATTGTGTGATGTTTCTCTTCTCGAAGTTTGTGATATTCTTTTGGGCCAACCTTATTTAAATAAATGTCATGTTATATATGAGTCTAGGAATCGTACTGTTATTATTACTTTGAATAGGAAATTGTATAGGATACCCGAGGCAGTCCCACCTAGTGCTATTTCCTTGATCTCTTCTAAGAAATGTAGGAAGGTCATCCCTCAGATGAGGAAGTTTGTCTTCTTCATGATTCGATCTCACAATAAGCAAAATATCACAGCCACATCCAGGGTATCTACGGTCAACCTCTCCACACATCATAAGCAAGTAGATAAGGTCATGGAAGAATACTCAAATATCTTCTCCTCACCTACATGGGTACCTCTTCACTACCAGGTCAAGCACCCATCGATCTTACCCCCAATGCACCACTTCCCAATGGGTCAGTTTATGATCGCTCTTTATTAGAGAATGAGGAGATCAAGTGAAAGATCCAAGAACTACTCCACAAGGGGAACATCCATCTGAGCTCATCGCCTTGCAGGAGCCCAATCGTGTTGGTACAAAAGAAAGATGGAACCTAGCAACTCTGCATTAATTGAAGGGATTTGAAAAAAATCAAAGTCAGAAAAGGGTACCCGATTCCCCGAATCGATGACCTCCTTGGTCAACTCATGAGGTCCAAATACTTCAGTAAGATTGATCTGAAGTCTGGCTACCACTAGGTATTGATAGAACAAACAGATTTATGGAAAATCACCTTCAAATCAAAGGAATGCCTTTTTGAATGGTTGATCATGCCTTTTGGTTTCACAATTTCTCCAGCCACTTTCATGAGGATGATGGACGATATCCTGTGACCATTCACCAATACGTTTGTAGTGGTGTATCTAGATGACATTCTCATTTACAGCAAGACTTAGGCCGAACACTTGCAGCATATTCAACAGGTTTTGCACACCCTGTGACAACATAAGCTATATTCCAACTTGGAAAAATTCTCCTTCGACATGGACAGGGTCCATTACCTGGGCTACATCATTGATCAACATTGCTTACATGAGGATCCAGCCAAGATCCAAGTCATCTATGACTGGACAACCCCAACCACACTCATTGAGCTTTGGAGATTCTTGGGCCTTGCCAATTTCTACCGCAGGTTCATGTTGGGATTCTCCCATATTGCATAGGCCCTCGGCCAAATAACCAAGGGTGGTGCTAAGGTGAAATTTGTGTGGGGTTGGTCCGAACAACAAGTGTTGGATTATTTGAAGCAGCACTTGTGCTCAGCCCTAGTACTTTCACTACTAGACCTGCAACATGACTTTGAGATTGAGACATATGCCTCAGTCTATACAGTGAGTGCCATTATCACTCAGCACAACCACCTCATGGCCTATCATAGTGAGACACTTTCAGATTTTTTCTGTAAGTACCCTACTTATGACAAAGAAATGTACTCCATTGTGTAAGCTTGTCATCAGTGGAGGGATTACATTCTTGGGAAGGAGACAGTCATACACACTAATCATAAGCCACTGCAGTTCATGTAGACACAAGGAAAATTGTAGAATGATCGCCATCAAAAGTGGTCCACATACTTGCAGCAATTCCACCTCAACATCACGTATAAAACAGGAATTCTAGCGAGTCTTTCACTCTGTAATTTTACAGTCTCTGTACATTTCTTTCAATAATAGAAATCACGTATTAATGTATATCTATGTTTATGGTTTCATCTCTGATACATTTATGTTATATTATTAAATATCTACGATATCTCTATGCATTTATTTATTATATATTCACTCTCATTTCTTGTCAAAAATAATCTGGATCAGTGGTATCAAAGCAGGATGCTCTTGATCATTTTTCAGTGCATGTCTCCGATGAGGTCTGAGTATAGCAAGTTGGTTCTTCAGCTTTTCTCTCTTGAATACAATCACTCTCGCATGCCAAGTAAACCCTCCATGGCAGAAGAAAAGAAAAACGATGGAGTAGACAATCCTATAAATCTGTTTCTTGAGCAAGCTCTCATGCGACAGAGGGACGAAATGATGATGAGTTTTTCCCATATCCTTCAATGCTTGCCAATAGAAACAGGTGCATCTGCATCAAAAAACAACTTTGGAAGCACATCTTCTTTCAAGGTACAGGTTAATTTTGATATTCCCGTATTTGAAGGTCGGATAGATGTAGATGCCCTAGACAAATGGTTAAATTTGTTAGAAGGTTATTTCTTTGTTCATAATTTTTCTGACAGATAAAATATCACCTTCTCACTCCTTAAATCTATCCCCCATGTCAAGCATTGGTGGGAAACTTACTGGGAGAAAAGTTCCATAGAGGAGTCTAGAATATATGGGGTCGAGCCCACTTGGGATTTTTTTGTGGATGTGGTAAAGGAACAACATTACCCTGTTGGAAACTATGAGGACCAGTACATGAGATGGACCACACTGCAGAAAGAGAGGGGCCAAGAAGTTTTGAAGTTCAGCAATACCTTCCATACCTTGTGCACCAAGCTGGGTATCAAATAATCCAAACGAAATTTGGTTCTGAAATACTGTGGGGCTCTACATAGATACATCCAAACGGAAATGTATTTTCTAGACATCTCATTACTCGGTGTTTCTTATCGATGATTTGTTAAAATCGAGTAGAAATTTAAGCACTAGAACAAATAGGAGTTCGGGTATACAAATCCTCAACAACCAAAGTATGACAAAGATGACCCTAACAATTAGTCTTCTGAAAACTAGTCCAATCCACAGGAAAAGAAGTGTCATAGGAAGACAAAGAAGGACACTAGAAAATGGTGCGATTTCCACAAAATCCCCTAGCACAACACTGATGAATGTCACTCAAAATAGTCATTGGTGGCCGAGATCAAAGACAAGGAGTCGAACCCTAATTCATAATCTGATTCTAATAATATTGGTAAAAGACAGATCATCAATGCAGACCCCACTGCTACTGTCGCGACCGCAAAAATTCAACCAGAAGAACCAATAGATCCTGAAGAGAAGGAGCACCTTTTTCTTTCATAGATTTGGTTGAAGGGGAGCCCACTTCATTTTATTGTTGATATCAGAATCTAGAAGAATCTCATCTTAGCATAGGTTGTCAAACAGTTGGGATTGTCGACAATGTTACACGTCAAAATTACTCAACTGGATAAGTGTCGCATGTTCCCCTCAATTGTCGTAAGTGTCGCATCTTCCTTACAACTTTCGTAAGTGTCACAAGTTGTTCACAAGTGTCACAAATGATGTTCGAGCATACTTCCATGTCAACGACACTAAGGAGGCACTTAAAACACCTCATATACTTGATCTGGAGAAGAGGAATTGATTAACTGAAGTCAAAGAACTCTTGACACCTGAGAAGAGCTTTCAATCAAAGGTTCTGGAGGTGAGCGCTCCCCTATATCAGTCTAGGGAGTGTTGACACTCCCCTATAAGGCTTCAGGGAGCATTATAATGCTTCCCTTCCCCCTATAAAGGAGCGCTATCCACCTTTGGAGCGCTCTCTCTTCCCTCCATCTTCCTAGGGAGCGCTACAACGCCCTGATGCCCATTTTGAAGGAGCACTGCCTAATCTGAGGCAGTAGTTGGCCCATTGAGGAGAATAAGGGGAGGTTCTTTCAATATTAGAAGGTAGTTGCATTTGAATTCTTGGTTTCATCAGGAGATCCCTGATCTAAGGAGGAGGTTCCTCAACTTGTTCCAAAGATAACTCAAGAGGTTAAGCTCATCTTAACCTATATTAACAAGCTCTATGATGGTGAAAAGGGGGAAGAATTGATAGTATGAAACCTATGATCTCATAGGAAACACACAGTCAGTCAAAGAAGAGTGATCAGTGAACCTGCTAGTACCCAGGTTGTGGATCTTTCGAGAAAGGGTTAGACGAAGAGGACTTGACGAAGATGCCGCATTCGCATCTACGATTGTAAGTACTGCTGTCGTTATTCTCATTAATATGACATGCTTGGCCTGTTTCTTTCTGGTTTGTGTCTGATGTTACATGAACTTATCATTGATATATAGATCTGTTTTCAAGTTAACATCAATAGAGTAGGAAGTGGTCGTATCTTGTTTGTCCACAGAACTCAATGAGGAGAAAAGGATCGGAGCGCAACTCGGAGCGTACAGGGACAAACTTCGATAAAGAGGTACTTATGTTATCCTTCCTTCTCATGTGTTAGTTTAGATAGATTTGAAAGGAATTTAGTGTCCACGTTAAGCATTTTCTTTCTTAGAGTTAAGGTCAAGCTCTTTGAGGTAATCCACCTGTCCGCAGGGAGATTTTCCTACAACAGAAAACACCACACCTGCATCCATACAACATCGGGTGGCTTCGCTAAGGATGCGATCTTCGTGTCAGCTAGCAGTGTCGATTATCATACGGCATCCAACCCTTCAATGATGAGGTATTATGTGATGTTTCCCCACTGGATGTCTGTGATGTTCTCTTGGGCCAACCATATATGTGGAAGCATCATGTTGTTTATGAGTCTTGACCCTGCAGTGTCATTGTTTCTTTGGTGGGTCATCTCTACAGAATACCAGAGGTAGTTATGACTACTGTCCCTCCTAAAAAATTTTGCAAGGTAGTATATCATACTACAAAATTCATCTTCTTCACAATCTGTTCAAAAGGTGAACAAAAGGATGCTACAACCACTATAGCCTCGGCCCAAGCACCTTCTATCCAATAGAAGAAGGTCGACAAGATTGTAGAAAAGTGTAAAGATTACTTCTACACAAAAGAATATCATGTATCTATATTTTTTAAAAAGTTCCAACCCTTCCAGCCACATGCTCGTGATAGCCTTCCACAAATCTAGCAGCGTGACGTCTTCAGCAAGGTAAGCAACTCACCAAGATTCAGATTCAACAAATGATTTTTCCTCTCCCCAAGGCACTCAATTCAATGTATACCATTGATTACTAAGGAGGGAGAATTGATCTAGGTGGATATCAGTGGCCACCCACCATTTCCAACTAGCTCAGAATAGTTTCCTAGCAATTTTGGCAATTTACTATGTTTAGCAATTTTAACTTCCGGGGCCATTTTGAGGGCCTAGATGAAGGTTTTTAGGGATAGAACTTCTTAATTATAGCCAAGGTAATTATTGATCCCCCAAAATGAATCTCCTTAATGACACCTTTCCAACAATCTATCATACTCCTAAAACAGAGATCGTATGCAAAAGTTACAACCCCGGGAAGTGGATGTACTAACTTACCCAGACGAGGCCCACATGACTTTTGGCGCTTCATATCCTAGGGTTAGGTTTTTGGATGTATAGGGTTTTTGGAATTCCTTTTTATTGTAAAAAGGCCTTCATAGCCTCATTGTAATCATCATCTTGCGAATGAGTGCAACCGTCACATCTCTTCTCAGAGATAAGCCACCACCATTCTAGGAAGCTTGTTTATGTTGCATTTTACAGTTTCAACTTATTTCCTTATTGAATAGAAAACCAATTTGACTGTATCTCTGTTATTTTGTGTTAAGCACCTGTTAGGCTGTTAATAATCTGTAGTCCTTTTTTTCTACTCATAAAATCCTGATTAGTGGTCTCTGATAAGAGAAAGATCATAGCCACATCCAGGGTCTTTGCGACCAACCTCTCCACACAGCAGAAGCAAGTAGATAAGGTCGTAGAAGAATAGTCAGATATATTATCCTTACCTACCAGGGTACCTCTACATTTTCAGGTCAATCACCCCATCAATCTAACCCCTGGCGCACCACTGTGCAATGGGTCAGTCTATTGCTGCTCTCTGTTAGAGAATGAAGAGATCAAGCGATAGATCCAAGAACTGCTCCAGAAGGGGCACATCCATCCCATATAATCACCTTGCGGGAACGCAATCATGTTGGTACAGAAGAAATATGGAACATGGCGACTCTGCATTGATTACCAAGATCTGAATAAGATCACAGTTAGAAATCGGTACCTGATTCCCCGAATCGACGACCTCTTTGATCAACTCATGGGGGGCAAATAATTCAGTAATATTGATTTGAGGTCTGGCTACCACTAGGCCCTGATAGAACAGACAGATGTATGGAAAACCACCTTCAAGTCAAAGGAATGCCTTTTTGAATGGTTGGTCATGCCCTTTCGTTTGACAAATGATCCAGCCACTTTCATGAGGATGATGGATGATATCCTTTGACCATTCACCAATACTTTTGTAGTGGTGTATCTGGATGACATTCTCATTTATAACAAGACTTGGGTCGAACACTTGTAGCATATTTAGCAGGTTGTTCACACCATGCGGCAACACAAGATATATGCCAACTTTGAAAAATGCTCCTTTGGCATGGACATGGTCCATTACCTGGGCTACGTCATTGATCAGCATGGTGTACATGTGGATCCATTCAAGATCCAAGTCATCCGTGACTGGCCATCCCCAACCACACTCACTAAGCTTCAGAGCTTCTTGGGCCTTGCCAATTTCTAGCGCAGGTTCATGTTGGGATTCTCCCATATTGCATGGGCCCTCAGCCAAATAACTAGGGGTGGTGCTAAGGTGAAATTTGCATGGGGTTGGTCACAACAACAAGCATTCGATGATTTCAAGCAACACTTGCGCTCATCCCCGGTACTTTCACTACCATACCTACAACAACCCTTTAAGATCGAGACAGATGCTTCAGACTATGCGGTGGGCGCTATCATTGTGAGACACTATCAGATGTTGTTTGTAAGTACCCTACTTATGACAAAGAATTTTACTCCATTGTGAAAGCCTCCTGCCAGTGGAGACATTAAATTATTGAGCAGGAGATAGTCATCCACACTGATCATAAGCCACTGCAGTTCATGTAGACACAAGGAAAATTATAGAATGATCGCCATTAAAAGTGGTCCACATACTTACAACAATTCCACCTCCACATCAAGTATAAAATAGGAAGCACCAATCACGTCGTTGATTGCCTCGGTAGACCGCCAGTCGCAACACTCACCACAGTGCTAGACTCCTACGACCATGAGACCTCTGGATGGCCCCAACTCTATGAGACAGACCCAAACTTCACCACCACCTACCAAATGTTGGGTGCAAACTCCGTTGTTGATAATTTCCATCTTTAGGATGGGTTGTTGTGTTGTCTAGGCCATATTTGTGTTCCATCAAGTGAGCGAGCGAAGCTGATCTGGGAAGCCCACTACTATCGGGTGAAAGGACATTTCAATGTCAAAAAGACAATGGAAATGCTACAGAAACATTTCTACTGGATGAAACTTCGACAAGAGGTCAGCAGGTATATAAAGTCCTGCACTGCCTATGCTATTGCCAAACCAACCTCTAGGAAATATAGCCTGTACACCCCTATTCCTACTCCTAACATGCAATGGGAATGAATCTCTATGGAATACATGTCGGGACTCCCATCCACCAAGCGGGGAAATGATTGTGTTTTTGTGGTTTTTGATTGCTTTTCTAAGATGATGATTTTCATTTCCTGCAAGAAGAACATTACATCATAGGCCACTGCCAAGATCTTCTTTGAACGAGTCTGGGTACATTTTTGAATACCACAAACCATTGTCTCATATCGGGATAGACGATTTCTCAGCACATTCTAGTCAAGCCTCTGGTCACTGCTCGACAACAAGCTCACCAAATCCACAGCCTTCCACCCCCAGGCAGATGGCCAAATTGACGTTGTAAATCAAATGATTGTGCATATCCTTCGCATGTATAATTCAAAGAAACCTCACACATGGGATGAGTGCCTTCCCTATGTCCAACATAGCTACAACCGAGCCCTTCATAGCTGAACTGACCATAGCCCCTTTCAGGTGGGGTTGGGATTCCAACCATTGGGTCCCATAGATGTTTCACTTCCCCTTGCAGTCACCTCGACCAACTCATCTCCTACTCATTCCAACCATTGGGTCCCATAGATGTTGCACTTCCCCTTGCAGTCACCTCGACCAACTCATCTCCTACTCCAACTGAAGCTGACAAAGCCAGTTGGTTCATTAAGAATATTCATCACATCCACCAACAGGTTCAGGATATCCTACAGAAGTCCAATGACAAGTACAAGTAGCGCCATGATCAACATCGGGTGCCACATAAGTTTCAGGTGGGTGACAAAGTTTGGTTGCACTTGTAGAAAGAACACCTTACAAGACCCCATCAGAAGCTTCTCCCACTCCATTATGGGTTGTACACCATCACCATGGCCGTGGGGGATAATTATTTTGAGCTCAACATTCCTCCTTTCCTTGGCCTACACCCAGTGCTCAATGTGGATCTCCTTTGCCCTTATTTCCCACGATTATTGGACACCTCAAATGTAGCAGAACAACTGACACCCACAAATCTCAACCACAACTGCATGCAATAGGAATTCAGTGATCAGATTGTGGAAACACATATTAAAGGCACTCGACAACAAAGGATCCAACTTTATCGAGTCGTCAAATAGAAAAGCTCCTGCACCAAGGCAAGTGGCTCACCCGGGGCCAAATTCAGCAGAAATTTCCTCATCTAATAGGGGAACTCAACACAATAGATGCAATTTATTACTAAGGAGGATGGATTGATCCAGGTGGATATTGGTGGCCACACACCATTTTCAACTGGCTCAAAACAGTTTTCTGGCAATTTTTGCAATTTACTAATTTTAGTAGTTTTAACTTCTGGGGACATTTTGAGGGCCTAAATGAAGGTTTTTCGAGATAGAGATTATAAAGTATATAAAAAGTCATAATTGATACCCCAAAATGAATATCCTCGATGACACCTTTCCAACGGTCTATCATACGCATAAAACAGAGATCGTATGCAAAAGTTACAACCCTGGGAAGTTGATGTACTAACTTACCCAGACGGAGCCCACATGACTTTTGGCGCTTCATCTCCTAGGGTTAGGTTTTTGGATGTCTAGGGTTTTTGGCATTCCTGTATATTGTAAAAAGGCATTTTGAACCTCATTGTAAGGATCTTCTTGCGAATAAGCATAACCGTCACATCTCTTCTCAAAGATAAGCCGCCACCATTCCAACAAGTTTATTTCCACTGCATTTTAAAGTTTCAACTTATTTCCTTATTGAATAGAAAACCGGTATTATTGTATCTCTGTTATTTTGTGTTAAGCACCTATTAATAATCTATAGTCATTTATTTCTATTCATAAACTCTAAATCACAAAGGTAGGTACATCATATGACTTAATACTTCTATCAAGATTTGATTGCATGACAAAGGTGTAATTCCCATGGAATCGAACAACTAAACTTCCCTATGCGCATGGGGGAAAGGGGGAAGAAATGAAAAGAGTTTTAGATATGGATAGGGAGATGGATAAAGGGAAGCAGAAGGAGACCATGGACCCAATCATGATGTATGAGGACCAAATAAAGAAGATAATGGAAAAATATGGAAAGACGCATAGTGGTAGACCTGTTGGCCCTTGGTTATGGAAATAAGTGAAGATCAAGGAAGAAAAGGAAAACTGTGAACTACGCAGAGGACACAGTGATTGTTATTGGGTTGAAGTGAAAAAAAGAGAAGAAAAGATGAAGTGAAGTAAAAGGAAGCAAGTCATTGGATGAGGAGATCGAGGATGACCGATCAACAAGAAAGAAGGATCGTGGATAATTCAACAAGAGGAAAAAGCCACCATTGGATGATTTGGAGAACCGCGTGAGAAGGAAGGAAAAATAGGTTGGCGAAGCCTTGAAAATGCGGGTCAAGTTGAACTAGGGTTTTAGACACCTAGGTTTTTTGTATATAGGATTTTGACACCTAGGTCTCGGCCTAAAATGGTCGGTGCGTGTTTGTAATGTATAAATAGAGGTCTAGAGAACCTGGGATGGGTTGATACTAGTTTGGTTGAGATTTCATTACTATTGTGTGATCAAGTAAGGACTATTGTGTGCGAGAGAGTAGTGTTGAGTATGAGATCCTTTTCGTATTGTAATATCTTCAGTTGGGTTTGAATATCAACCCTCCAGCTGGGTGCGCAGGGAGGGGAGAGATAGAGAGGAGAAGAAAGAAGATCCGGTAGCTAAGAGCGCAGACAAGAACTGTATGCTTTGTATTAATACATTATAAATCACAGTTCTTTGGACATGGCGCTAGAAAAAGGGTGAACCACGTATATCTTATGTTGTATGTGTGATTGGTGTTATATTATTTGTTATTGGTATACTGCTATTGCATTGTTGTGTTAGATATGATAGCTATATCTTGCGCAGTAGATCCTAGGAAGATAAAATATACTAGATTGTTGTGTGTCGATCACTTTGAACCCACTTTACATTCCTTCTGGCTGTAGACATCTCTGTCCTACAACCCCCACATAGTTGCTTCGGGTGAGACTGCATTTTCCTCCCAGGTGTTGCCGAAAGGGCCAATAGCTAGGGCTTGTTGGTGCGCTCTTGGAGTTGAACCTTGGGTCTGCCCTTGTGCCAACAAATGGTTCCTTTGTCAGGACAAGAATCTTCTTGAGGGAATGTCAAGGTGGTTTCCATCAAAGACAGAAATTCAAAAGTGGATAGAGGATCAAGAGAAGGACTTCGCTAAATCCCAAAACAAGAACCCTAATCTTAGTACTAAGGACTAGTTGGAGAGATATATCTTTATTGATATACACGAGATTTTCTTTGGAGGAATCCATTAGGAGCTTTATGAGTGGTTAGCTAGGATAGGTGATACCCAGTTTGAGATCATATCTAGACCTCCTATGGTTTGGACGTCGGCACTGATCAAGAAGGTCAAGAGAGTTGATAACGTCATGTCACGAGTAGTATATCATTAGTTTGATAGCACCATTGGAGGGTACATCACCGATTTTTTTGTTGAAAGAGTAGAGTCATATAGCCAAGATGAGAGGTATTTCTTCAAGGGACCTAGAGGAAAATTTTTACATTTTCTGAAGCTGAGGATCAAGATGCTATTGCATCAGAAGAACATATTGAAGATACAGTAGATTGGTTAGGTCTGGAAAAGCTAATGTTCAGGAATTCGGAGAGCGACATCGACACAGAAGCTGGACATATGCGCAGTGGGAGAGAATTCAGAGAAGTTCATCTCATGAAATTATTCAATAAGAACTATGGGGACAAGGGTTTCTATAATGGAGAAGAGGCATACCTGACGGATGAAGAGCATTCAGAACCCACTAAGGCAGAGGAAGGGAAAGTTGAAGGACCTCGTCGGGACGAGCCAAAAACTTGAGGAACTACGTAGACTATTGAAGTAAGTATTATTATCCCTCCTATTGATTCGACAACACTAAGCCATCAGAATAGTTAGAGTCACCAAAGTCCTCAGAGTACTATTACTAGTAGTTCAACATATACTCAAACAGGAAACCTAGGAAACCTAGGAAGATCTATGGCAGATGAGAAGAGGCTCCCTATCTTTAGGGGAGATGGGTCTGAATACCCTGATCAAAACTGGTTCCTATGTGAAACCATATGGATTATTAAGAATGTCACCGATGAAGATGTTAAAATAACCCAGTTTAGTACTACCCTAAGGGATCACGCACTGACTTAGTACATGAAGTTTGTCCAAGGACTTGCACAACCTAAGCCGTTGAATCAGATCAACAATGTGTTTATTATAGAGTTCAAGAAACCCAAATCAGAATCACAATGTATTACAGAGTTGAAATATATCAAGCAGAAGGTAGCCAAACCTGTTTGGGAATTCGATCAAAGATTTAAGACATTAACAGGCCGATTGACTTTTCAGATCCCAGATGAGAAAAACAAAGAATGGTTCATTGTTTCTCTTTTACCACACATTAGATTTCCTATGATGCAACAGAATTTTGCTTCGTAGGTTGAGGCACTGTATATTGCCATGAAGTTAGAATCAACCCCTATGGGAGAATCCAACTCAGGTATGAGTCAAATCTTGAGTCAGATAACTAGTTTCTCTCTGCAGGTCGAAGATATGAAAAAATACAAGGGAAAAGATGAAAGAGAAGACATTTGGTGTGTCATATGCAGATCGGAAGGCCATGACTACTTGGCCTCTAGAGCTCTGAGCCCTTTGAAGCAAGTCACCTTACCCTGGTGAGAGGTATGTCGAAATAGACATCGCCCTGGTGAGTGTTATTATATGCAAAAATATGTTCATACACCGACAAATTTGTATTGCACATTCTGTAATTCCATAGGACATGATGATAGGGATTGTAGGGCTTACGATCTCATGCATGAAAGGTCAAGAGATGTATACAAAATTCAAGGTGAAGTACAACAAGAAGGAAAGACTATGCAATATAACTCCCCTGGGAGAAAAAACTTCAATCCTAACGGTGGATTTAGAGGATGAGGATGAGGAGGAGGTATGGGTCAAGGCTGAGGATAGATAATCTATTATAACTATGCATGACCAGGACACCTAGAAAGGGACTGTCAGAACCCTTGTACCACTTGCGTCTATTGCAACTCCTTCGAGCATGTTATCGAGGAATGTCCAGCATTGCTGGCTAAGCTTCAGGAAAGAGGAGGACCTCAGCAGAACCCACAAGTGCAACTGATATATGCCGAACCTTGCGGAACAATCCCCATAGTTGATGTTATCACTAGAGTAGGCATTTTTACAGGAGAAGACAGACTAACCCAAGGAAAGACTACAAAATATTCAGGAACCAGGAAAGCTGCAGAGAATACTCAAAATTTTGATGCAAAGAAAGAAAGACTTATATTTGAGGAGGCAAGAAAAGAGTTCAAAGCAGACCAAGGATCTTCATCAAAGACAGATCAATAAGTAAGGGAATATGGAATTCCATAGGCATTTGATCAGTCTGCTTCGTCAAGAGAAGGAAAAGAGGTAAGCAAGCTCATGGAATTTCTATATACTTGTATTAAGTTTATTCAGGATGAAAGCGTTGTACAAGAGCTGCAAAATTTAATCAGAAAGTATGAGCTAGGAAAGATAGACCCCTTACTGAATAGGGTAGTACACCAAATTGCTAAAAAGAGTAGGACAAATAAGGAACTACACTTGAATGCTCAAATTGGTGAGTATGATATAGACTATGTGGTCCTCGATTTAGGGTCGGAGGTCAACGTCATGACGAAGAAAACTTGGGCACTGATGGAAAACCGAAGTTGGTTTATTCCCCTATCAAGATCAGGATGGATAATCAGCAAGTTGTCATCCCCTTTTGACGATTGGAACATGTCCCTGTGGACATCGACAGAGTAAGAACGTATATAGATTTTGAGGTAATTGAGATAGTTGATGATAGTTTTCCTTACCGTGCACTGTTAGGAATTGATTGGGCTTTCAATAATTCCACCGTGGTTGATTTAAAGAAAATACGTATGACATTTGAAAGAGAGGGCCTTAGGTTCATTGCACCCTTAGATCCATATGAAGGTCAGCGATACACAGAGCCCATCAGAGAACAAGACCATGCATATGAAATGGAAAACATATACGAACTAATAGCCAAACACTAGGATGACATTAATCCTACGGCCAATGGAAACCTAAGCTAGAGAAGTGATAGTGCATGTTCATCAGACTCAAAAGAAGAACTGGAAAACTAGCAGAATAAAATGTATGAAGTATCTACAAGAAGATGTGCTATATTAACCAGAGAATTTTGTTGGATCGGCACAACAGTAAGTAACTTACCCACCTTTGATGGTCTGAATCCTTTAAAAACCTTCTTTTCAGACTTTGAAGAAAGTGTACCAATGCAACAAATATTGTTGGAAATGGATGAGGCCCTGAAAGCAACCCCATAAAGATGGTGGGGGACACACAAAAACAACATTACAGAATGGGTACAATGTCGTACCTTGATGACAATGTGGTTCTCAGCACAAGTAGAAGGATGCAAAGTTTGCTAAATAGGTCAAAGCTGCCCAAAGGACCATGTGCGAAGTTGTGAGGAATCCTGGAGCAACATTCCTCAAGAGCAGTGGGTGCACAAATTCATCAACACACTGGACATGACACCTATCAACTAGTACCTTCAAGCAGAGTTGCACCTCATCACTACAGATTGGGAAGGTATGACTCAGAATTTTGTAACCACCTTCTTATTTGAATGTCAATATCCTTCAGTAGATCAAGAACTGCAGATTGTAATATAGAAAGTATTCGAGTAGGAATCTAAACTCCCTTTGGAGAAAGAAGAGGATGAATGGACTGCGCCTCTCCAAAAACTGCAAGGTTGTTACAACATCAATGTTGATGAAGACAGTGATCCAAGAAAGGTGAACATCAAAAAAATAGAAGGCCAAAGAGATGTGAAAGGACCAGGAATTGAGTTACCATTCATTGGAAAACCAATCAAGATTAAGGTCGTCATTATTGGAATAGAGCAGACACTGAAGCTTGCAAATGTTGGAGATTACTGGGATGTTTCTACCATTGAAAAGATTACAGAATTACTGCATGAATATCAAGAATTGTTTCCAACCAAGTTCACTGATATGAAGGGAATTAAAGGGCCTATGGGAGAGATGAGGATCCCTTTGAAACCAGATGCAAGACCAGTCAAACATAGACCTTACATATTGAACCCTAAATATAAGTAGAAAGTGAAGATTGAGCTCGACAGAATGTTGGAAACAATGATTATAGACCCTGTGGAAGAATCAGAATGGATTGGCCCTATGGTGGTGCAAGACAAGAAGATAGGAAATATCAGGATCTGTGTAGATCTTAGGAAGCTAAATGATTCATGTTTTCATGACCCCTTCCCTACACCATTCACTAATGAAGTGTTAGATAATGTGGGAGGTCAGGAGGTATACTCTTTTACAGATGGATTATCGGGATACCATCAGATTCGGATTGCCAAGGAAGATCGCCATAAGACCACATTTGCAATGGAATTGGGGTCCTATCAGTATACAGTGATTCCATTTGGATTGAATAATTCCCCAACCATATTTTCCAAGGTGGTGGTCATCTTTTCCAAGGTGGTGGTCGAAGCATTCAAGGAGTTTCTTCATAAATTTATAGAAGCATATTTTGATGATTGGACTGTTTTTAGTTTATTGAAGAATCATATTGAATGTCTAAGGTTAATGTTGGAAAAATGTAGGCAGTGTCAAATTGCCTTGAATTTGAAGAAATGCATCTAATTCTCACCATTTGGAATGTTGTTAGGTCATATTGTATGCAAGCAGGGATTGTTGGTCGATCCATCTAAAATTTCCATTATAGTTGATCTACCCTCTCCTACTTCAGTCAAACAACTGTGCACTATGTTGGGACATACTGGATACTACATGAAGTTCATTAAAGGATATGCCTATATTACAACACCCATGGAGAAGCTTTTTAAGAAACATTGTTAGTTTAGATGGATAGAAGAGTGCTAGCAGAGCTTCGACACACTGAAACAGAAAATGGTTACTGCACCTATTATTGCTTTTCTAGATTGGAGAAAGGATTTTCATGTGCATGTCAATGCATCTTCTATTGATTTAGGAGAAGTGTTAGCACAACCTGGGGAAGGATATATTGACCATCCGTTAGCCTTTTCCAGTAGGAAGCTATCAACTGTTGAGATCAATTACACCACTACCGAGCGAGAGGGGTTAGCCATGGTATATGCACTGCAGAAATTTCACCACTACTTGTTGGGAGGACAATTTAACATGTTTAATTATCACTCTGTGCTAAAATACCTATTCAACAAGCCAATTTTGGGGGGGATAATATGAATATGGCTTCTTCTATTTCAATAATATGACTTTGAGATCATAGTCAAGCTAGGAAGAATGAACAAAGGTCCTGAACACTTGTCAAGGTTGGAAGATGGCAAAGAGCCGACCAGTTTGGAGGATACACTACCGGATGCATAGTTACTGGCCATTATAAAGATTAATGACCAGTTCAAAAAGATAGTCCAATTCCTGACAACAAGAATGGCACCTAGTGAATATACAATTCCACAGAAGAAACAACTAGTAGTGCGTGTTGCAGAATTTTCACTTATAGCTGGAAAACTATACAAGATGGGACCTGATGAGATACTGAGAAGGTGTTTTATGGAGGCAGAGTGACCATTGATCCTCTCAGAAGCTCGTGAAGGCATCAAAAGAGGACATTACGCAGGGAAAGAAACTATGCAGAAAGTTCTTAGAGCTGGCTTTTGGTGGCCTACCTTACACAGAGATGCTAAAGACTATTACAGGGCCTGTGATGTATGCCAAAGAGTTGGGGAACCTTCCAAAAGAGATGAAATGTCATTAGAACCATATTTGACCCTACAAGCATTTGTGAAATGGGCCATTGACTTCGTGGGACCTATAAACCCACTAGGAAAGTACACAGGAGCCAGATACATAATCACTGCGATAGAGTACTTGACCAGATGGGATGAAGCAAGAGCAGTTAAGGACTGTAGTGAAAATACAGTTGCGCGATTCATATTTGATGACATCATAACAAGGTTTGCATGCCCAAATATCCTTATGAGTGATCAAGGCACACATTTCATAAATAAAACAATTGAATCCCTGACTGAGGAATTTGCAGTCCACCATCAGAAAAGAACACCTTACCATCCACAAGAAAATAGGACAATGGAAGTATTCAACAAGATCGTTGAAACAACGTTAACAAATATTTGCAGTGTGAACAAGGATGACTAGGAGTTAAGAGTACCAACAATACTATGGGCCTATAGAACCACTTGCAAGAAGCTAACAATGCAGACCCTTTTTAAGTTGGTATATGGTCTCAAATTCGTTGTCCCGATGGAATACCTAGTACCAAGCCTAATTATTGTTGCCTTTATAGACATGGATGACACTTGCGTTGTTCGAGAAAGGCCTGCATAGTTGGTCGAAATCGAATAAGACAAATTTATTGCAGGATTCCATCAACAGGTGCAAAAGGAAAGAGAAAAGGCCTATCATGAAAGGCACATCAAGAAGAAGGCATTCATGCAAGGTGATCTAGTACTGGTATATGATAGTAAGTTCATAAAACATCCTGGGAAGTTCATAACGCATTAGCTCGGGCCATATGAGATTGCCTATGTTACAGAAGGAGGAGTTGCGCAGTTGAAGAACTTAAAGGGAGAATAGAAGGAAGGATTAGTGAATGGGAGCCAGCTAAAGTTTTACTATGACAACTAGCTGCCTCACAACTCTACATAAAAGCATAAGGAAAAGGGTCTAGGTACCAAGTGTAGTTGAAAATGGGTACCAGACACAAAAAAGACAGTCTGCACAAGGAAGGAGAGGAGGAATAGAGCATAAAGCAAAGGATGCACTGTGCAGTCTGAAGTCGAAGTAAAAAAAAAGAATCAGATCTGAAGTGCCTTGGGATGAGACACAGGTGAGTTTTGTGGGCCTGTTGGCCCTTGGTTATGGAATAAGTGAAGATCAAGGAAGAAATGTCAAAATGTGAACTGAACAGAAGACACAGTGACTGTTACTAGGTCGAAGTGAGTAAAAGAGCATAAAAGACGCAGAGAATTAAAAGGAAGGAATTCATTGGATGAGGAGATCGAGGATGACATATCAGCAAGAAAGAAGGATCGTGGATAGCTCAGCAAGAATAAAAATCCATCGTTGGATTCTTTGGAGCATCATGCGAGAAGGAAGGAAAGACGTGCTAGCGAAGCCCTAAAAACACGGGTCAAGTTGACCTAGGGTTTTGGTATCTAGGTTTTTGACACCTAGGTCTCGGCTTAAGGATGTCGGTGAGTGTTTCTAATATATAAATAGAGGTCTAGAGGACCTGGGATGGGTTGGTACTAGGTTGGTTGAGATTTCATTACGATTATGTGATCAAGTAAGGAATATTGTTTGAGAGAGAGAAGTGTTGAGTATGAGAGCCTTCTAGTATTGTAAGATCTTTAGGTGGGTGCAAAGATCAACCCTATAGCTAGGTGCGTATGGAGGGGAGAAATAGAGAGGAGAAGAAAGAAGATTTGCTAGCTAAGAGCGTAGACAAGAACTGTATGCTTCATCTTAATACATTATAAAGCATAGTTCTATGGACGTAGCCCTAGAGAGAGGGTGAACCATGTATATCTTGTGTTGTATCTATGATTGGTGTTCTATTCTTTGTTATTGGTATATTTCTATTGAATTATTGTGTTAGATCTGATAGTTATATCTTGCGCAGTAAATCCTAGGAAGATAAAGAATACTAGATTGTTGTGTGTCGATCACTTTGAACCCACTTTACATTCCTTCTGGTTGTAGACATCTCTGTCCTGCAAACTCCACATAGCTACTTCGGTGAGTCTGCATCTGCCTCGCTAGTAGCTAGGTCTTGTTGGTGCACTCTTGGATTTGAACCCTGGGTCTGCCCCTGTGCCAACAAGACCTTACCAATGTAAGACTAATAACAAAAATAGGGACATAGCCAATAGAGAGGGCTTGGTGAGCAATGAGGAAGAGGTAGAGAATATCTGGGATGTGGAGAATATTGAGGAAATGTTGGGTGCAAAATATGAAAGGAAAAAATAGGTCCAAGGTCGAGAACAAAAGGAAGAACTACAATACAATTCACAGTCAGTGTGGAACCTAAAACCCCAAGTGAAACTAATACACCTGAAGGAACACCAACATTTAGACAACCCATTTTTAGTAGAATACAACCAACTAGAGGTGAAAGTTCAATAAATAACAGTCAATTATCTACAATGTGCGAAGGCAGTACTTTGACATAGTTCAAAATGGTAGGAGTAGATTCCACTATCATATTACCAAAAATTTTAGGCAAGGCATCAAAGGACGCTGAAAATCATTTATTTAACTGTGAAAAGTTTTGGGCAGAAAAGTAGGTCACAGACGAGGATACAAAAGTCACGCAGTTAGCTATAACACTCAAAGATCACGTTCCAAACTGGTACATGATCCTGGATGTAAACAATCCACAAGGAGCACCTAAGACTGTCGTAGAGGTGAAAAAGCTATTGGTAAATGAATTTCATAAGCCAAGATCAGAAGACCATCACATGAATGAAATTATTGAGATCAGGCATAAACCAGGTGAGTCTATCTGGGAGATTGTTCAAAGGTTCAAACATCTGAAAGGTAAGTTGAAATACTCTATCACTGAGATGTAGCATAGGTAGTTATTCGAGAACTCACTATTACCACACTTGAAGTATCCTTTGAGACAACAAAAGTTCCAAAGTTAGGTAGAGGCTCTACAAGTAGCCTTGCAGCTAGAAGAAAACCAATATCAATAGAAAGATCCAGCAATAGAAGTGTCAAAAGAGGATCTGAAGAATATGACATTTCAGTTGAACTAGAATAAGGGGAAATAGAAGAGAGAAGTTGTTGGTGTACATTATGTAGGACAAAAGGACACCATAAGAATCAATCTCCAACCTTTGTGCAGTACTTGGAAGCAGGGGTTCCAAACTCCATGCCAATAGGAGGAACATGGTGTGATATTTTTAAGACACACGGGCATGATCCATATCATCTTCCAATGATGAAAAAGTATAAGACAATGCCAAAAATCTCTAACTACGATTTTTTAAAATCAATGGGTCATGATAACAAGGACTGTAGAATGATGGAATTGATGAGAAAAAGAACTTCAAACACCTACAGGGTGTAAGAGATTATGATTGGCCATGCTACACCGTAGTTCAATAATGTGAAACTATAATTTAATCTTGTGCATTTGTGGTACAACAATGCATAGCCACAGTATAATCCTGTGCAGTATAACCAGATACCCCAATACAATGCACCACTAGGAGATATAGGTGGATTCAGAGGTGGAGGCTAAGGAATTGAAGAATTTGGATGAGGCAGAGGGCCAGTAGTCTGCCACAATTGTAAAAAACCAAGACATTCTGCAAGAGATTGTCCACTTTGACCTATGACATGTATGTATTGTCATGCACAAGACCAAGACACAGAAGATTTCCCAACACTAATGGGAAAAATTCAGGAAAAAAGAAACCAAAACAATCAAAATGTCCAGTGGATGTACTTAGAAGCCAGGGATGATGGGAACATCATCAACATAGTTACTCGAGGAGAAGACAAGATGAGAGTTTATGCAACAAAACAATATTCATCTCAACACCAGTGGGTAAATAAGAACATTGAACCACAAAACTATTTTGATGCGTGAAAAGAAAATGAGGCATTTAAGGAAGCCACAAAGGAAATTCTAAAAGAGAACATTGTGTCTACATCAATTGTGCAACAAAATCAAGATCCACCAATGTACGAGATGCCATCTTCAATGGATCACACAAGAAAAGGACAAACTTTAGAGAAAGTAAGTAACATAAAGACGTTTTTGCAATCCTGTGTTAAGTCATTGAATGACACATCATCCATTAAGGTCTTATAGAATTTTATAGAAATATGCAACACATAAGTAGAAGGGAAGTTATAACAGAAGATAGCCAATCATCTCCATATGAGAAGAAGAACAAGTAGGGAATTCAGGTTAAATGCTAACATTGGGGATTTCAATATGGGAGATATAATACTTGATTTAGGCTCTGGAGTGAATTTCTTACCTAAGAATACATGGCATTTTGTGGGGGAACCCACATTAGGGTATTCACTTGTCCATTTGAAATTGGAAAATAAACACAGAGTATTACCAATTGGAAGTCTTAAAGGTGTGACAGTAGACCTGGATGGAGTGTGCACTATGGTAGATTTAGAAGTGATAGAAATAGTAGATGGTACAACACCCTACCCAACATTACTGGGATTGGACTAGGAATTTTATAACTAGGTTGTGATCAACTTGAAGACACAGAAAAGGACTTTTGAATTAGGAAAATATAGAGTGATTGCACCATTGGATCCTTTAGAAGGAGAAAGGTTTGTAGAGGTGACATTTTTGGACTTGGAAGAAATAAATCAGTTATATAGGACAAATGCGTGAGAATAAGATTATGTCAACCCAACTGCAAATGGGGTACTCAACTGGAGAATTATTACATCATGTGCCTTAGACTCAGACATAGGTCTGGAGAACTAGCAGCAGAGATTACATGAAGTCTCCATAATAAGGTGCACAAGAATAGACTGTGTAGTAAGGTGGGTTGGTATAGAGATAAGGGAACCTACCACTTTTCATGGTTTGAATGACTTAGAATAATTCCTGACAAATTATGAGGAAGAAGTTTTGGAGAATCATAGGTTGTTATCCTTGGATATTTCACTCACTCAAGGAAACACCTGTAATATGGTGGGGTACGCATAAGGAAGCAATTCAAGATGAGTATTAGTGTAAAAGGTTACTGCTCATTAGATTTGGTGAAGAACAGGGGAACACTACATTGCATAAATATGATGGATGAAGAAGGCCAGAGAAATGAAAAACACATTGGAGATTGAAACCACCAAAGGAATGGCCTCATTATTTCATTCATACACTGGAAGGGATACTAGGTAACTGGTACATGGACCAGGAAATGCACAGAGGCACTACAGAATGGACAATATTACAACATAATTTTATGGTAGATTTATCATTTGAGCATGAGAACCCCAAAATTGATTCATACCTGAAGCTGATACATGGAATGATATTTCTTGATGAAACTAAGGTGTAAATTATCACATATTATCAACAACAGAATAGATAGACAGTCAAAGACTTACTCTCATGTTATCATGTCACAGAGTAAGAACCAAATGAAGATGATCTGCGCAACATTCATATAACATAGGTTGAAGGTGAATGAGAGGTGGAAGGTCTATCTCTGGATTTAGAGGCATTTGTTGCATCAATTAAGGTCAATAAAGTCAACATTGGGATAGAGGAAAACCCTAAAATGCCCAGCATTGGAGACTATTGGGATGAGCAGACACTAGAAATGATAACAAAGTTACAACGTGAATACAATGACTTGTTTCCAGCAATATTTACATACATGGAAGGAATAGTGGGTGAGATAGGTGTGATGAAGATACCCCTAAACAAGATGCTAGACCTATTGGACAAAGACCTTAAAGGATGAATCCAGAGTATAAGAAAAAAATGAAAGCAGAACTTGAATGAATGCTAGAAGTTGGTATCATAGAGCCAGTAGAGGAATCTGAATGGATTAGTCCCATGGTAGTCCAGGAAAAGAAACAAGGGGCAATAAAAATTTGTATAGATTTGAGGAAATAGAATGATGCTTGATTACGTGATCCTTTCCCTACTCCTTTTACAAATGAGGTCTTAGAGAATGTGGGAGGCCATGAAGCATATTCATTCACAGATGGATTCTCAGGTTATCATTAGATAAAAATAGCTCCATGGGATAGGCATAAGACTACATTTTCTACAGAATGGGGATCATATCAATATACAATTATTCCCTTTGGATTGAAGAATGCACCAGCTATCTTTTGACGGGTGGTCATAGCTTCCTTTAAATATTTCATACATAATCTATTAGAAGTATATTTGGATGAATGGATTTTTTTTAGTCTTTTGAAAGATCATGTAGAAGTCCTAATACTAATGTTAGAAAGATGCAGGCAATATCAAATCTCATTAAAAATCAAGAAATGCATTTTCGACACACCTTTTGGGATACTATTGGGACATATAGTGTTCATACAAGGTTTACTGGTTGACCCTGCTAAGATTGTTCACATTGGCTTGGAGAAACATGATCATGTCCTCTTTCAATCATTGTTGTTTTGATAATAAAAAATCCATTGGCATGCTGAATAACAGTTATTTCCTCATCACATTCATGCATTCATAACCTATACCATTTGATGTCAAACATAACTAATTTGAAGGAATTAAAGTCACACTCAAGTATATCATCCAAATACCCATAATATCTATTTTCATATTCTCAGGGATGTCTGTCACTCCTAGAGGAAACATTAATGACCTAGAATACTACAATTATCCCACTATTAGAAATTTTCATGGTTTCATCCAATTGTTTCATGCAAAATTTACGGCCATTGTACCACATAGCCTTGTGGTGTTTCAACGGAAATATGTCATACATGTAAAACATTCATTGTCAATTAATAAACATATTTATATAACTTGGAAAGTATATGAAAAAAACACACCTACAATCACATTGATATAATATAAATTAACTAAATAAAATGGGTGAATTTTATTTCATGTCCATATTTCAAACCATATGCTAAATCAATTTACCTCTATGTAACATTGTCATGTCCATTACGAAGATATTCTCTAACCAATTCAGACAATTGTTGCCATGGTAACCTACCGTGAGGATGTTGTTTACATATTTCAATCCATACCTTCATCTAGTCAAGATTGTTTGCAATGTATAAATGTAGGGAATCCCAATCTTGAGCAATTGAAACAAAANTATATATATATATATATATATATATATATATATATATATATATATAATTGAATGAAAGTTCATTCTATCAGGTTAGTGCTTGTTTACAAGCTAAGTCTTATCATGAGGATTGGATTCCTCGCATCTTAGTTGGATCTGAGATCAACAAGATGGGTCTTGTTATGAGGGTTGTATTCCTCATTTCTTATTTACATTTGAGAACTACAAGTTGGGTCTTGTATCATAGAGTTGGATCTCTCATATTCAGTTGAATTTGAAGATATTAAAGGATTGATTTTATTTGTATTCATTCAAGTTAAATAAATAAAAGAAGAATGTTTTATCCACTTCATACAGTTTGTGTTATACATGTTTATGAATAATTAAGTGAACTTTATATATCTTACTCAATTAATTTAGTTGATCTATGAAAGTGTGAAAAGTAGCCAAAAGTTTCATACATTGATTCACCCCCCCCCCTCTCAGTGTTAGTGTGTGTTTCAACAATTGGTATCTGAGAAGGTTCTTTCACTATTGTTTAACCACTCAATTGTTATGAAGAGAACAATTGGTATCAAAGCAAGGTATCTTCAAGGAAAAACAGTCTAATCACTGGAAGGAAGATCCTACTAAAAACACAAATGAATGGACAAATGGCTCTTTCCACAAATGAAGCTCATTTATTTGATGGACAAACTACTCTTCATGGAGGGAAAGAATTAAAATATATCTAAAGTCAAGAGGATATGAAGTTTGAGACTCAGTAGTAAGTAATCCTTGGTACTTAACAACCTCAACGAACAAATCCAAAACTATAGAAGAAGAAAAGAGAAACAATTCAATGGAATTGAAATAAATCCAGAATGGATTGTCAAACTGAATCAAATAAAATATGCGACACTACACCTCTACTAAAGTATTATGGCTCCAGCTAGAGATTTTTAATTAGATTAAAGTACAAAACATAGACAAATAAGACAATACCATCAAGGAATTGATGCAATCCCCAATGATCAATAAAGAATACAACTCAAAAAAGGAATTGATGCAATCCCTAGTCATCAATAAAGAATACAACTCAAACAAGGAATTGATGCAATCCCTAGCCATCATTAAAGAATACAACTCAAACAAGGAATTGATGCAATCCCTAGTCATCAATGAATAAGACAACTCCATCATGGAATTCATGCATACCTCAGTAATGACCAAAGAAAAAATATTGAATCTTAAGTATGATTTTATAGCTGCATTAGAAGAGATTCATATGGAACCAGGAAATGGTATATATATTGAAGTTTCTATGGAGTCTCTTGACAATCTTGAATACAAAACTATGTGCACTCTAGAAGAGTTGGAGAAACTTCAAAGGAAAGATATGTTGCTACTACAACAGTTAGATGAATCTAACAATCATGAAGAGAAAGAAAAAAATATTCAGCTAGAAGACGGAGAAGAAGAGATCAATAGATTAAAGACTAAAGTTGTTGATCTAACAAAAGAAATGAATGAGTTGAAGGCATATAACAAAATCAATAAATGCACAGAAGAATTAGAAGAAACAAAAGAAATGGTCAAGAGTCTAAAGACTCAGCTTGAAGAAGCCAAGGAAAGTGAAGAAACCCTAAAGAGAGAGTTGACTAAAAAGGAAGAATGATGCCACATGCTAGAATTGGAAGTCATCAACCTCAAAAGGATTCAGCTATAAAACGAGGAAGAAATCAAAAGATTGAAGACTGAAGTTGTTGATTTAACAAAAGAAATAGAAGAGTTGAAGACATATGACAAAACCAATAAATGCACAAAATTCTTGGATGAGATAGAAAAAATATTCATCAGTCTAAAGACTCAACTTGAAGAAGCTAAGGAAATAGAAGAAGACTTGAAGAGACATATGACTAAAAAGGAAGAAACATGTCACATGTTAGAATTTGAAGTTATCAACCTCAAAAAGAAGAATGAAAAGACAAAAAACAATTGTCAAATTCTAGAACAACTCAGGCATATTGGATAAGATCTGGAACATTCAAAGACCAACGATGACAAAACTAGTCTTGGGTACAATAAGAAATAAGAAAGTGGCAAGTGGAACACCATTCACAAACATGAGAAAGGATTATCCTCCTAAAAAGGAAAAAGTGCAATCACAAACCATGAACTTTGTTAAAGGAGGAAGATATAAAAGTCAAAAACATGAAACATATCAGAAGGAAAACTTCTCATGTCACAATAGACTCGAGTATGGAAACACCTTCAATGGTTATTTCTTTTCTTGTAGAAACTTTGGTCACAAAGCATTGGAATGCAAGAGTCATGAAAAGAAAAATTTAGGAAAGTCCAATAACTTAATGGGATGATGGAGATGCAATTATGTTGAGCACACAACAAAGTTTTGGCATACCATGGGATTCTACAACTATGATAATTTTGGGAACAAATCCCAAGACTAGAGGAAATCAAAAAGACGACCCATGAAAAATAATCCATACAAGTCGAGAAAGAAATCTAATGAACTTTGAAAGAAAAGAAGGGAGCATAAATCTCAAAGGAAAAATGTAGAAAAGAAAAGTTCATCAAACAGAGTATCTTATGGAAATATATGGAGAAGAACATCTAAAGCAGAAAGAAAGAAAGATTATTAAGATCTTGCACCTAAAAATGAAGAAAATGATAACAATAAACTGATGGATGAAACTCCTAAATAGGAATGAGAAATTCAAAGCTTTTCATATGAAGAGGAACAAGCTCAAGGAAGAAGAATTTCTAAAGAAGAAGATTATGGTGCACAAAACAATGGTGATGATGATGAACTCTCAAAACAAAATCAGTATGTAGAACAATGTGATGAATAAAACAAATAATATCTAAAGAAGAAAGATAAAAAAATGAGTTCAAAATATATAAAGACAGAGTATGAACAGAGCAAAGTTATGAATGATATGAAAGAATAATAAATATCTCTTGGAATCAAATAACTAAAGAATATCAAGAAGAAAAAGAAATAGATCAAGAATCTTAGTAAGCTTCACACCCTTGTCCGTTATGGAAAAGGAGAAGACAGTAAAACCCTATTTGAACAAAAAAATACCAAGAGAGTGAGATAACAATTAGCACATTCAGAGGGGGAGAAAAGAAGTAAAAATTTTCTTTCCTTTGTCATTGATGTTAAAAGAGGAGAGATAAACAATAAAAACACAGTCCAAAATAAATGGGAAAAATATAAAGGGAGCATTACCTCAGGGGGAGAATCACCTCAGGGGGAGTATCATCTCAAGGGGAGAAGAGAAATATCCCCTTTTTCATTATTTTCAAAGGGGGGAGAGATAAAAAGTAAAACAAGTTCATCTCAAAGGACTCAATATATAGAATAAATTTCACAAGGGAAGTAATATTGTTTTACTAAGGTTGCCATCAATAACAAAGGGGGAGATTGTTGGAAATTTGGTTTTCATTGATGTCAACCTTGATAAATAGGTGAAGTATCATTGATTGATTAGTTTGAAAAGCATTGTCAATATTGGACATATTGTTATGAAGGTAAATTGAATATCAAGCATTTTCAATATTGGACATAATGTTATTAAGGTAACTTGAATATCAATAGAAATATATTATTGACTAATATATTGTATGAGTTTGATACACTCATCCTATATTGTATAAGGTTGACATTGTGTCATTAACATCCATGGACAAAAGAAGCAATTTTCCAGATAAAAAGGGTAAATGGATAATCCAATATGGATCCATACAAATCACAAATAAAGAAGTTAAGAAGACATGGTTCATTA
>ML779196.1:1557606-1600164 GCA_009831015.1 Picea engelmannii
CCCTCTCAGTGTCAGTGTTTGTTTCAACACTTGTGCATTGAAAAAATTTAGAGGTAGATACTTTTTCATTTAACACATTAGTCAAGGAATTTCTCTCTTACAATACTTCATATCATCTTGATGGATTTATTTTAATGAAAACCATCTACAGATCATGATGCAAGAAAACAACATGTTTCAACAAAACATAATATATATTCAATTACAAGTAAAATATATGTCATTAAATACAAAAACAAATTGAAAACGCATTTTGCATATAAATTACAACTACTTACCTCATGTATTTTCCAAGATCATATATAACTTGTTTGACGTTGTTGTCAAATTCGTTTGGGAGAGATATAGGTAGAACATACTGTAATAATAAAAATGAATCGTTATTTGTTTCCAAAGTAGACAAAAAAAAAACCTTAAAATATGCATACTGTCAATATATAAATATGTATACCAAAATTATTAACTTAATGAAGGTATGTCAATCATGTGTTTTTACCCCACCAAATTCACCTGTCTTCATTAAGATATTATTTATGTTTAAAGAAAATCCCGTGGGAAATTTAATTCTTTGAATGACCTCTTTTACATCACTTGTTTGCTACTCTATTAATAACAATGGATTGCTATTTCGGTCTCCATCATTATTTGATCGGATCACACTTTGCATTGCATGATTGGATTCATGAATTTCAATACAAATTTTGACAATTTTTTCTTTATCCCTCCTACCATCTATGATTCTCCATAACGTTTCTGTCACATTCTTCCTGATATCCATTATATAAAACAAATGAGCTATTTTTATCTCCTCATAGTAGGGCAACCTCATGAATTGAGTGGGATAACATTTCATTCCTCATGGAATCCCATTATTAATACCTTCATAATGGAGACCTTCATGAAGCATAAAAGAAATCACAACAGTGATTATCAAATATGGTAAAATAAATCCAATAATTAAAATAAAAATGAAAAACATTACATATATGAGATGTAAATAAATTGTGTACCTTGACGAATTCTATTATATTCCAACCTCCATCGCTGAGGTGCCATTCTTCGTGGTTTTAATCCAACCTCTTCTTTCCAATTGAAAAGATGTTTTCCAGTAGTACAATACCTATGGTTCTTAGGCAAGAAGTTCCTATACTCATCAAAAACCATATTTCCTAAATTTTTTGAATGGATATGCTTCATCTTAGGACCACAAAATAGACATGAAAACTTACCCTTCATTTGAAGACATGCAACACATGGATTAATGTCAATTATACGATAGGATTATTTTTAAAACATGCATGTTATCTTTAAATAATTATACAGTATTAAATTGCAACATAATGTTACATACCACAAAAATGTGTTAGTCCTGGGGCATCATGAATTTTCCATACAAGTATTCCACGGAATGAAAATTTATTCTCCCCGATTGGTTTATAGATGTCATACATAGTGATGTCGGCCCATAACTCTAGTAGCTCACCGAAAAGAGGCTTGATATATAAATTTGTATCTTTAACTTGGTACTTACCTTATTGTTTGAAATTATACATAATTAATATGATGATATGTATATTACATAAGTAAATAAATAAATAAAAGATATTATGCAAAATACTAAAGAAATGAAAATGTTAGATTCGAAAAATTAATGTAAAAAATGCATGGAACAATCATTGTCAACATTATGTCCTCCCTCTTTATTGACATCCAAGGAGAAATGTTATTGTTGATAGAAAAAATAATCCGCACTGAGTAAATAAACCTAAGTGCTCTGAATGGATTAACACCGTCAACTACCAATGAAATCCTAACATTATGAGGTTCATCTTTAAATTCTTCTCATTTTTCCTCAATTTCCCTAAATGCATAACCATCTGTAGGAATTAGAAGAACACCATCTCCACTTCTGTTCCATGTGTGATAATCCATAAACAGTGTTATTCTTTCACACTTGAACAATCTCTACAAATGTGGAATTATGGGAATATGACGAACAACCTTTCAAGGAACCCTTTTTATTAATTGATCCATTCGATATCTATTGATATGACAGTGTGGACATTTGTTTTTTGATGCATGTTGTCCATAATATATAATATGATCATTAGGACATGCATCTATAGTTTGGTACTCCATTCCAATGTCTTTCATAATGGCATGTAAATCTCAATATGTGTGAGGTAAAATATTTGACGATGGTAATAGAAATTCACCTATCAATCTACAACATAAAAAATAACTAGTTAATATAAGGAATATTAATCATAAATATTGTATTCTTGTTTTAAAAATTAATTCACACTAAAAAAAAGAGAAAAAAAAATCAATCTTTATGTATATGTGATGAAACATATTACATATCTTAGGATTTGTGTCATACAAGTGTTCAACAAATGATTCATAACCTTTAAATTCACCGACAACAATGTAGCATAGTGAATATTTTCTATTGAACCTTTATAAATTTGTTTATTTTCCTTTTCTATCAGAGGTTCATCATAAATACCATCACAGTCCCTGTCCTCATCCGACTGAGCAAACAAGTCTTGGATCATTTGATTTGTCACATCATCTTGAACTGTGTTATTATTTTCATCTTCTTCCATGGGATCATTAACTTGATATTCATTATTCGTTTCATGTTCATCATCTTGTACAACATCATTTCTACTACTACTTGGTGCATTCGGCATAAAGTTATTGGGTAATTCTAACTTTATAATTACAAAAAATCACGCAAAATTAGTGTGTATAACAAATATTACAACAAAATAAAATTTATAAATACGATCAATATAAAGATAGATAATGAATATATATCTAATTACCAAGGGATGATATTCATTTGATCCCCCATCAATGTGCCCATATCTCCTACAATGTATTTTAGTTGTTCCTATTAAAATTTTTATGGGACATGCAGTACAACATCTTTTGCAAGGGAAATAACATTTACCATCTCCTTTTTCACCCTCTTTACTTTTTTTCCCACCTCTAATATTTTTTGACATTCTTCCCCACAAAAATACAGTGATGATTATCTTATAAAATTGAGTGGTGTAACAGAATATATATTATATTTTTTTAATGCAATTGACATATGAAAATAAATCTATTTTTTTCTTGACAAGAACACCTTATACCCTTTCTGAACTATCGTCTTTATAACAAAAGTGTCACAACATCTCTCAAATGCAACATATTTATTATTTTTTTCCATCAAAATTCCAACGACAGTTGACTAAGTCAATATTGACTTAGTCAAATAGTGGGTGATCATTTGAAGATATTAACGGCTAGCCCTACTATCATCGGTAGTTAGACGAATATAGAGGTGTCATCTGTATCGATACAAATATAGAGGTGTTGTTGGTATTGAGACGAAGATAGAGATAGTGTTGGTATTGAGATGAATAGAGAGGTTTCCATCTCAAGTCCGACGAAATGTGGGTGGGATTGAAAAATTTAAATATTTATCTTGTATTTTTCGAAAGTACGACCAATTTTGTCAGTACCGTCGGAAAAATTTCATCAAAATTTTTTCAATATGTAGTATTGCATTGAGTTAGGTGGTAAGACTGTCTCTGTTGATATGGAGGATATCGACACACCTATCGAGTAAAAGTTTTTACTTGAGTGTACTTGGTTCTACGAGATGACTGCAGTTGTCTCATCAATATTTAGGGTCATTTTCTTCTCTCATCAATGGAAAATCATTATGATCAATTAATTTCCATTCTGCACCCCAAACCTTAGATCCAATGCAGGTTCTAATGTACCCTTTTTTGGTGATACCATGCAATATTTTGAAAATGTTGGTGTTGATATTTTCGAAGATCCTTCACTAATGGGAATAGTTCCCCTTATCCCACCATCTCCCACTATCAATGTAGCTCCTATAAACATGATTTCCTCATATACCAATGGATCCCTAGGGTCTCTTGGTCATTGAGTGTCATTCCGAGAATGTTGAATCATATGGAGCATCCATGCCACTCATTGCGATCGAGATTGTTGATCCAAAAATCCCATCAACATCAACTAACGTTGGTCAACAAGTCCATCCTCATATGGAGTGAAATCATCCTACTCCATTCATATGGGTTGTTGACTCTCTTCATTCCCATGATTTCCTAAATATTGAGTTTCCTTTAGAAGAGACCATCCTAGAAGTCATGTCTTCCCTAGATAATCCCACATATGAGGTGATGCATAAATCATATTTTCCTTCATTGTAACTGATGATATTTAACATGATGATTCTCGATCTAGTAATGGTGGCATTAAATGGGGAATCCAGTAGCAATCCTAGACTTGGATTTTTTTCTCCTTATATTTATTTTTCAGAACTTGCCACTGAATTCTCCGTTACCCCTTCCCTCAAAGATTTACATTTCATACTTCCTTCATGTATTGATGGATCCCATCAAGGATCTTCCCTAGCTCATGAGACTACTCACAATGAGTATCTTCGCATGTAGAGATCCATTCCTACGTAGGATGGCCCTAACATGGTAAGCCATATGATGCCAACATTGGCTCATGAGTTCATTGATTATGAAAAAGATACTTGGCTTGAGCCTCGCAGTGGTATATCCTTGGAATAAATCATCAAGATGCATAGTTCCTTGTACATAAGTGTGAGGTCTGAGTGATTTTTTACTTTCTTATATCCAAAAAATTCAAAAATATTTTTCTTTTGATCTTTCACTATGAGTTTTGACCTTGAAATCTAGTTTATATGTGCTTGAAGGATTCTATGGAATTTTTTACGAAGATGGTGATGTTCACTACACCTGAGGTATACATTACTACACTAGAATATCAGGATAGGTTTTCCCTACATTTCCCTCTTTGCATTATTTACCATCCATATTGCTAGAGTTATGCCTTAGGTTCAAACCTGACTAATTATGAACTTAGCTACTCCCTTTGCATGTCATTACAGGTTTGGCAGTGCCTACCCTTCATGGTTTCCCTAGTTAGCACCTAAATTTCTATTTGGTTCTCATATTGTGTTTTCCCGTAGGCTCAGGAGCCCCCCTTTATCCCTCCCATGACTTGAAGATTGAGCATCATTCTCCTCTCTTTGCCTATATTCTTTCCATATCCCATGGGGGTTCCTGAAATTTGTTTTATGTTGCTTAATGGTCTCCTATGAATTTGTTTCTCATGTCCTACCTCCCTCCATTGCATTGTTGCTTTCCCATATCACACTTACTACTATGTAGTAGCCTTGACCATCTTCCCCTTGCATTATTTGGCCTCCATTTTTCATCCATCTACCCAGGGATAGAATAATTGCTAAGAGTGGATATTACTTTCCAGTACCATTTGCATTCCTCATTGTTTAGTTAAGTTCCATGTGCTTGGAAAATAGGAGCATGTTGTTAAGCCACTCGTTCTCTCCCACCGAGTATAATTTTATCTCTTTTTCAGACTCATAAAAGGAAATAAAAAAGGTATTGATATTACTTGCATCATTATTTCATGCTTGTTAAAAAATGAAGGAGACTGAGAATACTTGCATCAATATTTCATTGATCCAGGTGGATATTGGTGGCCACCCACCTATTCCAATTGGCTCATCTTAAAAAATTTTAGTTCAGCACATTTATCTGTAATGATGACATTTCTTTGTAATTGTAGGTTATGAATTTATGGGGTTGTCCTGAGTCCCTACACAACATCCAGCTGGATATTAGTGGCCTCCCACCTATTCCAACTAGCTTATTTTGGATTTTTTCATATCATTACATCTTTATGTACTTATAGGGTCGTTTTGGGGCCTAAACATTTTTTTTTATTTGTATTGACACAGTCGAATTACATATGGAGTTAGAGTTTGATGGAATAATGTGTATTTCTCAAAAATACCTTTCCAGTGGGTTATCACATGCCTAAAATGGAGGTCATATGAAAAAGTTATGACCCTGGGAAGTTGAGGTACCAACTTACCCATCGAGGCCCACATAACGTTTTGTGTTTCATCTCCTAGGGCTAGGTTTTTGGATGTATAGGGTTTTGGAATTCATGAGTAATGTTAAAAAGGCCTCTGGAGCCTCATTGCAATAATTATACTCAAACAACTTCATGTAGTAGCCACATCTCTTCTAAATGATAGCTACCACCACTTGAGAAAGTTGTTTCATTTTTGCAGTTTTACAGTTTCAACCTATTTTCTTTATTCAATAGAAGGTATTGTTCAATGGATATATCTTGTTATTCTCTGTACCTATATGTTATGGTTTTCAATCTATTATTCATTTCATTCTACTCATAAATGTGGATCAGTGGTATCAGAGTGGTCTTCTCTTCATTTGTTTTTCTTTATGCATGTCCCCAACAAGATTTGGGTACAAGAAGTTGGAACACGAACTACTCGAGCCTTTTCAATATCGATCACACCAAACCCAACCACAACTCATGGGGGATGAGAAGAAATATGATGGAGTAGGAGATCCTTTTAAATTGTTTCTCAAGGAATCTCTTGCGCGACAAAGGAACGAGATGATGGATAATTTTTCACAGATCTTTCGGTGGTTGTCGACAAGAGATGCATATTCATCAAGCGGCCACACAAGCCCCTTCAAGGTACTAGTAAAATTTTATATTCCATTATTTGAAGTTATGATAGATGTGGATGTTGTAGATAAATGGTTGAATCTACTCAAAGGGTATTTTTCGGTCCACAATTTTTCCAATAGGGAAAATATTAATTTTTTACTCCTCAAGGTCATCCCCCACGTTAAGGACTAGTGGGATACGTACTATGAAAAAATATTCACAGATAAATATGAAATATTTTCGGTCACCCCCACTTGGGATTCCTTAAAGGATGCCATTAAAGAATACTACTACCCTGTTGGAAGCTACGAGGACCAATACATAAGATGGACCATGCTGCACCAAGAAAGGGACTAGACAGTACCAGATTTCACCAATATTTTCCATACTTTGCACACCAAATTAGGTATCAAAGAATCTAAACAATATTTGGTGCTCAAATACCACAGATGTATGTATATATACATTAAAAAAGAAATGGATTTTTTGGACATCGCATCATTGGGTGCGTCTTATAGATATGTGTCAAGATCAAGCAGAGATTTAAGCAGAAGAGGCAAGAGTTTGGACCTGCACATTCCTCATAGCTGAAGCAGGGAAAATGTGGTCCCAACCCACCAAACAAGGGACAGAGAAAATATGGCCACCTTTAGGACAACCAGTCCAAGTCAAAATCCAAAAAGGGTAATGAGAATTCGAAGAAGGACATGGGAAAGTGGTGTGAATACAATAAAATCGGTTGGCACAACACTGAAGAATGTGGCTCCAAGAAGTCATTGGTGGCTCAACTAAAAGATTCCAAGTCAGACGAATATTATGAATCCAAATCAAATATATAAAGTGGGAAGTGGATCATTGATGTAGAACCCAGTGCCACTATCGCTACCACCAAAGTCCAACCAAATGAACTAGAAGAACAAGAGGAAGGGGAACGCCTCTTTCACTCATAGATGTGGGTAAAGGGGACTCTGGTGCATTTTATTTTTTATAGTGGAATTCAGAAGAACCTGATCTCATCATAGGTTTTCAAGCGGCTGGACCTACTGATAGCACCACACCGGCAACCCTACACCATCGGTTGGCTTCACCAAGGATGAGATCTTCGCATCAACCAACAGTGTCGTCTTCCCTACAACCTCAAGCCCTTCAAAGACGATGTATTGTGTGATATTTCTCCCCTTGAAGTTTGTGATGTTATTTTAGGCCAACCATATTTGTGGAAGAGACATGTTGTGTATGAGTCTAGACCCCATAGTATTATTATTACTTTGGGTACACAATTGTACAGGATACCAGAGGTAGCACCACCTACCATTATTTCTTTAATATATCAAAAGCAATGCAGTAAGGTAATTTCACCGACCAAGAAGTTAGTCTTCTTTGTGATACATGCTCGCAGTAAGAAAAAGGTCACCGCCACATCTATGACCTCTACACAGATCCTCTATTTGTAGTAGAAGCATGTGGACGCGATCATTGAAGAGTACAGAGACATATTCTCCTCACCCATCGAGGTACTGATGCACTAACAAGTCAAGCATAAAATTGATCTAACCCCCAATGTTTCGCTTTCTAATGGACTAGTATATCATCACTCACTGATGGAAAATGACGAAAACAAGCACTAGATCCAAGAACTACTTCAAAGGGGGCACATCTGACCCAACTCCTCCCCTTGTTGAAGCCTAATTGTGTTGGTGTAAAATAGAGAGAGGACTTGGAGGCTCTGCATTGATTACAGAGCATCAAACCAAATCACAATTAGGAATTGGTACCCAATTCCCCGAATTGATGACCTTCTTAACCAACTCAAGGGGGAAAATTTCTTCAAAAAGATTGACCTAAAGTCTGGCTACCACCATCTTCCCATCGAACCAACTAATGTATGGAAGATAAATTTCAAATCTAAAGAGGCTCTCTTTGAATGGTTGGTCATGCCCTTTGGCTTAACAAATGCACCAAAAAAATTTATGAGATTGATGGATGATGTATTGAGACCCTTCACCAAATATTTTGTGGTGGTATATCTGGATGACATCCTCATCTTCAATAGAACTTGGGAGGATCACATGTAGCATATTCAACAGGTTTTGGGCACTCTATGGTAGCACAAGCTATATTCCAACTTGTAAAAATGCTCCTTTGGAATGAATAGGGTCCAATACCTGGGATACATTGTTGATGAGCACGGGGTAGATGTGGATCTCACTAAGATCCAATTAATTCATGACTGACCAGGCCCGACCCACTAATCGAGCTTTGAATATTTTTGGGAATTTCCAACTTCTATCGAAGGTTTGTGTTGGGATTCTCCCATATTGCATGGGCCCTCAGCCAAGTTACCAAGGGCGATGGAAAGGAAACTTTTGCATGGAGGAAGGCACAACAAAAATCATTTGATGATTTGAAGCATCACTTGTGCTCATCTCCAGTACTCTCCTTACTCGATCTGCAACATCTATTTGAGATTGAGACTGATGCCTTCGACTATGCTATAGGTGCAGCTCTCACTCAACACAGTCATCCAGTAGCATACCATAGTGAGACACTCTCGGATACTATCTGGAAATACCCCACCTATGAAAAAGAAATGTATTCTGTTGTGAAAGCCTGTCGTCAATGGAAACATTACATTCTTGGAAAGGAGACAATCATCCACACTGATCACAAGCTCTGTAGTTCATACAGAAATAGGGGAAGTTGCAGAATGATTTCCATCAAAAGTGGTCAACATACCTACAACAGTTCCATCTAAACGTCAAGTATAAAACATGGAGAAAAAATCATGTCGTTGACTACCTCAGTCTCCCTCCCATTTTTGCACTCACCACAGTGCTCCATTCTTGTGGGCATGAGGCATCTAAGTGGCCCCAAATTTATCAGTATGACCCTGACTTCATCGCCACCTATCAGCTCTTGCGTACATGAGTGAATGTCACTGATTTTCCCATCTAGGATGGATAGTTATGCCATATGGGCCACCTCTCTGTTCCCACAAGAGAGCATGCAAAGATGATTTCGGAGGCTCACTATAGTTGGATGGAAAGACATTTTGGCATGGAGAAAACTATGTTTGTTCTACAGAAAAAAAATTATTTTCCAAAACTTCGACAAGACATCAACAAGTATATCATATCTTGCACTTATTGTGCCATTTCCAAGCCATCCATCAAGAATAAAGGATTATACACCCCTCTTCCTACTCCTGAGATGTCTTGGGAATCCATATTGATGGATTACATGTATAGCCTTCCATCCACCAAGCACGTCAATGATTATTTATTTGTGGTGGTTGATCGGTTTTTGAATATGGCCATTATCACATCCTGTAAGAAGAAAATCACAATGGCAGATACTGCCAACCTCTTCTTCGAATGGGTGTGGGTCCATTTTTGGATACCCGATACCATCACCTCAGATTGGGACAACAAGTTCCTCAGTACATTTTTGTCGAGTCTCTGGTCATTAGTTAACACCAAGATCATTAAATCCACTGCTTTCCACCCCCAAACTGATGGCCAGAAAGTGGTCGCCAATCATATGATTGCGCACATACTTCACATGTACAATTCTAAGAATCTATGTACATGGGATGAGAGTCTTCCCTATGTTCAACATAGCTACAACAAGGATCTCCATAGCTCCACCGGCCATAGCCCATTCCAGGTGGGGCTAGGATTCCAACCCTTGGGTCCCATTAATGTTGCACTACCTCTTGCAACCACACTGGAAGAATCTTCCCATGTTTAGTATGAGGCTGACAAAGCCACTAGATCTATTGATTGGATTCAGCAGATCCACCAATAGGTCCATGAGATTTTGCAAAAATCCAATGCTAAGTATAAGCAACGCCATGATCAACACTAGGTACCGCACCGGTTTCAGGTGTGAGACAAGGTATGGTTACATTTGTAGAAAGAGCGCCTTATAGGGCCCCATTGGACGATATTCTCACTTCGCTATGGGCCTTACACTATCACCAAGGTTGTGGGTAGAAATGATTTTGAGTTCAACACTCTACCCTTGGCTTGCACCCAGTGTTCAATGTGGACCTCCTTCGACCATATTTTCCACCATTATTGGATACCTCAAATATCACAGAACAATTGAAACCAACAGATCTCAACCTTGACTACATGGAACATGCATCCACTGATTAGATAGTGGACACACAGGTCAAGGTAACTCGCTAGCAGAGGATCCAACTTTATCGGGTTGTAAAGGTAGGGCAACTCCTGCACCAAGGAAAGTGGCTCACTTGCGTCCAAATTCAACAGAAGTTTCCTCACTTGATGGTGTAACTCAACACAATGGAGACCATTTATTCCTAAGGGGGGAGGACTAATATAGCTGGATATTGGTGGCCACCCATCTATTCCAACTAGCTCATCTTAACAATTTTTAGTTTAACACATTTCTCTGTAATGATGAAATTTCTTTGTAATTGCGGGTTATGCATTTCCAGGGTTGTCCTGAATCCCTACACAACATCAAGGTGGATATTGGTGGCTTCCCACCTATTCCAACTGGATTATTTTGGAATTTCTCATATCAGTATATCTTTTTGTACTTCCAGGGCCATTTTGGGGCCCTAAACAGTGTTTTTTTGGCTTGCCACAATCAAATTTTAGATGGAGTAAGAGTTTCATGACATAATGTGTTGTTATCTAAAAGAACTTTTGAATAGGCTATCACACACCTAAAATAGAGGTAGTATGCAAACGTTACGACCCAGGGAAGTTGAGGCACCAACTTACCCATCGAGGCCCACATAACTTTTGGTGTTTCATCTCCTAGGGTTAGGTTTTTGGAATTCATGAGTAATTTTAAAAAGGAATATTTAGCCTCATTGTAATCATTATTCTCAAACAAATGCATGTAGCAACCACATCTCTTCTCAGAGACATCTACCACCATTCGAGCAAGTTGTTTCATTTCTGTAGTTTTACAGTTTCAACTTATTTTCTTTATTCAATGGAAGTTATTATTCATTGGATATTTGTTGTTGTTATCTGTACCTATGTGTTATGGTATTCAATCTATTATTCGTTTCATTTCGCTCATAAATATGGATCATTCGTTCTCGTTAAACCATGAAGGAGACAAAAAACATAAAAAGATACAAAAAAAAAGTGTGGTTTTTTTTTACCATTGGTCTATTCTCAAAATGGCAGCGTTAGTTGCATCACCCTTGAACATGGCAAATGTTTGAGTCCTCATCATACAGTTTGGTTTTATATTTCCTAGGAGTTGTCCTAGTAATATGATTCAGAGATACTCCTCTGGCTAGTTATTCTTCCATTCATCATGGAGAGTGCATCAATGCTTCCTATGTTGTCGCAATATATTCATCCAACTCTTGTGTCTTACTACCAAGTCACCATTTTTTCATGCTATATGTTCAATGGAATTTTAATCCCAAGTCGACCATCTTCTATTTTGTTGAATTTCTGAGTCGCCCATCCATGTGTTAGTTGTACTTTGTGATACTCTATCTTCACATCATCTCTCGGTGTATGTTTTGTGTCGATTGATGGGGGATACATCAAGGCCCTTGATAGATGAATCTCTTCGTAACGACTTCAACACATTATCTAGGAGAGAGATATAGAAACCAACTAGTACCTTGGAGCTTCCAGTCCTCAGTGGTAAGCCTCCTCGTGATCGACAATGAGTTTACATCATTGACTCTTGATTGATTGATTCTATGAGTGTTTGACACCAAAATCCTCTATTCACACTTGCTAGATTGTACTAGGTACCTTGGGTTCCATCTTCATCATCGATCAATCCCCTTTCATCTATTAATGGTATACATCAATGATCAGTAATCAAACAATGTATACCAGACTCGACATCAAATCATCTATTCACATGTGTAGATTTGTACCATCGGGGTTTGGGACGAAGACCTTGGGTTTGGGGATACACCATTCCCTTACAACATCCCCTCCCAATTTGTGATGGATTATATCACTTATATGTGAATACTTCGAGGAGACTCTACTCAGTGCTCATCATCTTCATGAAATCTATATGTTGTTTCATAGATCCACATTTTATTTACGGGTAGCTATGATTGAGTTCATGAAGTAGATCCACAATGTATTGTCTCATGGATACAGTCTTATTGATGACATGGATCCACTGTGTATTCTTTCATGGCCATGGTCTAGCATTTCATATCATGGATCCATAGTGTATTTTTTGTTAGTCATGCTCATTTAGAGTCACCAATCTATTATGGGGTTTTTCTTGCAGGGACTTGAATAAATAATCAGTAAGATCTCCCTAGGATTGGCCTAACAATCCTAGATATGAATGGGATAGTTTTCCAATGTTTCTCCCAGAAACAAGCAACAATATCATTACATAAGGAGATGAGAGAATGGCATACCTTTTTCAGAGGATTGTACTTAGTGTATTCTTATTGTTGCAGTCCTGAAGTTCCATCTCCAACTTCTACAACCTGACTCCTACACACCAAAGACAAAACAAAACCACTCTACTTCTCTTCCTATTGTTATAATTCTAGATCTAGCTTGGATATGACCTGATCTATAAAAATATAAACCATATATGAATATTTATGCATCAAAGGTAAAAATTCATGAGAGAAAACCAAATTATCTATTAATGAATCATAAAGAATACATATGAATGCATACCTCAACTTGATGAAGATGCATCCTCCTTTAGCCTCCTTTTTCCCTACTTCTCCTTGCATCTCCTTGGTCATGATAGGCTCACTGAATTCTGTTTGTGATGATGTATACCCATGGAGTTGGACAACATAATAATATTATTCAATTACTCCTCTCTTCCCCAAGGCTTTCCTTTGTTATATAGCTATTGGAGGAGACTTGGGAGAGGCTTCTAGATCTTCTAGATACCACTAGAGTCTCTAATGATGTGAGTTCCTAGGCATTGGAAACGAATATCCAACTCACCCCTCTCCTATCACATCGTAACTCCATGATTCTAGAAGTTTGATAGTGCCTCACTTGCTGAGCCACTAGTGTCTTCTATAGCGGGAAAACCCCTCTATGGACTACACCAGGGTTCTAAAGTGTAGGCAGAGCTAACTGTCTAAAGTCTCCTACTTTTAATCACTATCCCGACATTACCCCACAATCATGCATAAAAGATAATAAAGAGGGATCCGATAGGCCTAACTTAAACTCCACGTCCGGTGTTGATCCCTTTGCGCTTGGTTGTTTCCTGACTACAAATATCCTCCCAAGGATGACTTGCATTCATCAAGAGACAAACAAGAAACTACAAGCATGTATTCTATATATGGATTAGTGGGTTAGACATCATAAACAAGAAATGCAAACAAATCATAAAGATTTAAGACATCATTTGGCGGGACAAAAAAAGTACTTCTTTATATTAATCTCACAAAAAGTCACTTACAACATAAGACCATCCATACTCCTCGAACTTGGTCCTGGGATCCTCTTCACCATGCACCAACTGCTTCCACATCTTCTTCTCCTCTTCAGTTCTCTCTAGGGAAATGGCAAGGGCTTGCAATTGAGGCAAAGGGGGAATGATAAAATGGGCAGATTTTCTTTGCTCTCATGCTTCCTTTTGGAATGGGACCCCAACCCATTCTTTTATAGGCCAAAATAGATAGTAACGGTTTAGGTGACTGGCTATGGGTGGTCAAATGGTTAAGTAATGGCCCGGAAACCCATATCCCTTTGCAATTTTCATTTTTCACGATATTTTGTGAGTGTACACGGGTTGTAGTGGCTCAACAAAAATGTTTACATGGGAAATAATGGTACAGGTCACGTACACCTTCAAAACAATGGTTTTTAGAAGAGTTGTTCAGTGATGGCTTGGAAAAGATAACAAGTTAGATGGCTTAATGCTAGGTATGCATGTCTGGTGCAATTTAGGGTTATAAAAGAATCATTTTAACAAATGTGACAAAGACAATATCACTCAGCAATCTTTTCATATTTAAGGAGTCTGAAAAGATCTTAACTATGGACTCCGTAAAGAATGTTCTTCTGGAACAATTTAACGAGTGTGAAGAAACAAGGTCACTCAGCCATCTTTTCAATTTTAGGGAGTCTGAAAAGAGCTTAAGTATGGACTCCATGGGGGTTCCTTTTTCGTAAATTTAGTCCCTCAACCCTGAAAAAGGGGTAAATCTATACCTAAGAATACTCTTCTAGAGAACCGAGGCTCCTAGAGTATACCTTTGTTCATTTGTTTGACCATCCGAACCGAAAAAGGGGTAAAATACTGCCAGATAGACGTGCCTTCGAATTTTAGTTTGGCGAGCGTGAAGGGAAACAAGATCAATCGGAAAAAAAAAATCATGTTTAGAGGGTCTGAAAAGGGCTTAAAAGAAGACCCATTGTGTTTTGGGAGTCCTGAGGGTGAGGTCAAGAGTGATAATGAATCATGCAAATGAGGCTCAAAATCATAATCAAGAAAAAATGATCAGGACTCATGAGCCTATACTCATTAGTGACAGCATGGACACCAAAATGCAACTAGGATCTACCTAGGGCATCCATGTGAAGGTAGGCTCTACCACTAAATTACGACACTTCTAGAGCAGGATTGAGGGTTCTGTGTCGCAATTCGGTGGGATCAATCCTATGGCAAAGAGAAAAATGCAATGAGGTGCAACAAGTGGAGGTGGAATCCTATCTTATATGCACAAAGTTGGAAAAATGACTTTTTACCAAAAGACCTTAAAAAAATGACCCAACTCTCAAAAATTTCCAAATACCCAAAGTGACACTTATTGTAACATCCCCTGAGAAACTCAAGAACCATAGTAAATGATTTTTGAGCTAGAAAAAATGACAAAAAGGATCCAAAAAAAGACAAAAAGGGGCCAAAAAGTCTATAAATAGAATGTTGGCAGCTCATTATCACCATTGTAACTTGAGAATTGACCAAAAGTCAAAAAACACCCCTTTGCCGAAAGAGTTGATTCCGGGAGATTTAGTGGACGAAACGAACTTCCACTTGGACCAAGTAAGTACAAACTAGCCTCTCTTGCATTTCCATATTTCATCTTTGCATTTATTTTTGTTTTTGGTGGGGGCATTTACCTTTAAAAAGGTCGGACATGCGTGTATGCGGGTTGTCCAAGAACAACCCACATGTACACGGGCGCAGAACATAAATTGCCCGCGTCCACATGCGACTGTCGCCAAGGCAGCCCACGTACACCCTCCAACAAGTGGTAAAAATAAAAAGGCAAGAGTTAACTCTCCAAACTTTGGCATTTTGCAGGATGTATGTTCATTGGAGAGAGAGGGAGCATGAGGACATTGATTTTTTGGTCTCAAAGGACCCTACTTCTATCATTGTTTTATCACAATGCGGTTTGTTAAAGTTCTTCCAGTGTCTGTTTATGAGGGCACAACCCAGGTTGTTGAATGCTTTGATAGATTACTGGCATCCTGACGTAGAGGCATTTATGCTCAAGGGGCAGTCGTTGACTCCAACGACTGAAGACATTTACTTCTTGACTGGTCTCTCGAGGAGAGGGAATCCAGTCAATTTGCGTACTTTTACCCCCGAGCCTCACAACATTGAGGAGTTGATTGGACTCCATTGCGAGGATGGTACTGAGAAAGTAGGTTCTCAGGTGCCTATACATAAGATCAGAAACATATCACTCAAAGTGATAGTTCTACTCATTGGGCAGGTCACTAGATCTGCGGCCTTGTATCAGGCTTCCCGGGCACACATGCATTGTGCAGTACAGTGCTTAAATGCATGGTTTTTTGACTGGAGCACAACCATGCTAGATTGCATGAAGAGACAGCTAACAGTCTGTCGGATACAAGAGCACTGAAACTTTGGGTTTGGGACTGTTTTGTGCTCCTTTTTCTTCGAGAGGGTACCCAGTCTCAGTCCTCAAGAGACTATATGAGGGCACGAGGCCTCTCTCCCAACGCTATGAAGATGGGTGGCACTGTAGCCGCGATAGGGGGGAGGGAGGACCATCAATACCTTCGATGATAAATTTGTTGACTGCTGAGCACAACAGATTTCGGCAATAGAGGACTACCCTAAGATGGGATCAATTTTTCTAGGGATCCTGACATGCCTATACCTCAAAGAGGGGAGCGAGGTGATATGGGTAAGATTTATTTTCAAAGTTATTCAATTTTTATGTCTTTTTATATATTATCATTTTTTTTTGTATACCAGAATATCTGACACTTATGTATCTGTTATGTATAGATGTGGGACCAGTGCGTCTAGCCGACTTCTCAAGGACTATGTGGCATCCTCGACCAGAGGCAGGACTAGCTGCAGCAACAGGGGGGCCTCCATCTAGAGAGGATGAGAGAGTATTGAAACAGGTAGAGTGGAACCTCACCACGCTCACTTGTACATTCCTTATGCCAGAGATCGAGGATCTTCCACTGTCGATGCAACCTCATGTAGTTGGGGTGCCACGGACCTGGGTCCAGCTCTTTTGACATTTGGAAAACTCTGTTGTTCATTATGGCAGGGCCAACAGGCCCCGCCATTAGCTAGGCTGCACTACTTACATGTCGAGAGAACTTTTGTTTGTATATTTTTGAGGGCATAAGCCCCATGACTCTTACTAAACATATTTTTTAGGCACTTGCACTCACCCATGTACTATGATATTTTTGATATATATATGGATATTTACATCTTTTTATGTCTTATGGATTACATCTATTTTACAAATGTATTTACATGTGCGTGTGTGTGCTTCTCCTTACATGTGTGCAATATGCCAATCTAATACTTGATTAGCTAGAGTATCTATGATTTGATTCAATCTCCTAGGAACATGGATATACGTAATGTAATCAAAGATTCATTCTAAGAGACGTACTCTAAGGAACCATCGGTGTAAAGTAGGATTGTAAACACAGTAAATCCCATTTAACTAGGACACAACCAGCTGAGCTTCTAAGTAGACCCGGAGGTGAGAGATACCATGCGACAAAGAGTCACGAAGTAACTCTAAAACTATGTTGTATTTAGCGACATTGTCTGTGGCATCACCTAAACAGATACCTCCTGAAGATAGCAACTATCCTTGAGGTGTGCAAATCACCCAAGTTGTGGAAGCAAGCCTCCGAGTGTGTCGGCTATCATCGTTCGCAAACCAAACAAACACCTCTGATTTACTTGACATCTACCACAGTGAAAAAGATGACATCAAAAATGACTCGTCCATAAAACCAAAAAGACAAAGGCTAAAAAATGTACAAGAACTATACATATGTTACAATAAGTCACCCAAGTTGACCCAACCTATGAGTAATACTTCTTGAGGTAGAGCCCATTTCTAGGCTCTGCCAAAGTATTTCCCTCAAAGTCCACCAGATGATAAGTGCCCTTCTTTAGAACCTCCTTCATGATGAAAGGTCTAAACCACATGGGTTTGAACTTGCCTACCCCCAAGGGGTCCTTATCTTGGTCATAGACTAGGACAAGGTCACCTTTAGAGAAAATCCAAGGCTGGATGGACCGATCATACTGACACTTGACTTTTTGTTTGTGAGCCTCATTAGCCAAGGCTGCATCCCAACGCTGCTCATCGAGCTGCTCAAGATATAATAAACATTCTTCAAGCAGTAAAGTGTCTAGCAATAACTGTACTACCAATTTTAGAGAGGGGATCTGGCACTCTATAGGCAAGACTGCTTCCGGCCCATAAATGTGTTGAAAAGGTGAGAAATCAGTTGTAGTATTAACAGACATTTGGTAGGCCCATACTGCAAAGTACAACATCAAATGCCAATTTGACTTGGCTGAATTGATCGTTCGTTGTAAAATAGTCTTAAGGGACATATTCACAGCTTCCACCTGACCATTCTCTTATGGGTAGTAGGGTGATGAATGTTCTTTCCTCAACCCAAGCTTTGATGTTAAATCGGACATCATTTTATTCTGAAAGTGGCTACCATGGTCACTGACAATCTCTCTCGGGATGTTGAACCTTGCTATTATCTGGTTAAACAAAAAGAGAGTTTTTACATCGCCATCATCTTTAAACATTGGCATAGCTTCAACCCACTTCATGAAGTAGTCTACTGCTACGATGATATAGCGGTGACCCCTTGCGGAAGGAGGGTTGCATGTAGCGTAATCAATCCCCCACTTGCTGAAGGGACCAACTGTGATGACAGGAAACATGGGAGCGGGGTCTTCCCTCATCTTCCAAGAGAAGATCTGACATGGGTGGCAATTCTTGACCGATTCAACACAATCTTTGATTAACATCAGCCAAAAGTAAACAGCTCATAGAATCTTTTGGGTTGTTGTCAACCCAGAGAAATGACCGCCACATGCTCCTGTGTGGAAATCGTTAAGCACGATTTCCACTTCTTCATGAGTGAGACACTGGCGAAGGATGCAATCTACACCTCAACAATACAAAGTGTCCTCGAGTATGAGATAGCTCTTAGCCTGATGGCATATACGGTGACGCTCATCACGAGAAGCAGAGGAGGGGCACTTCAAAGTCTAGAGATAGACTAGTATATCTCTGTACCAAGGGTCAGAAGACGCGATCAAAAACATGTACCCTTTGATACGTGATTCTTCAGGTATAACATCACCTGATTCGACTGAAAGTTCTGAAATGAGTTCCATGAAGACCAACGACTTTTTGGATTATGCTGAAAGAAAATCCAAGTCGAATTCCTGGAGGATAATTATCCATCTACTGATATTTCCACCAATTACATGTAGTGTCAACACGTATTGAAACGGATTCACAATGACAATGATGTTGGTCTTGCGAAACAAGATGTAATGATGGAACCATTAGACAGCATGGACTGTTGCCAACACAAATTTTTCAATGTGGGAATAATTGAGTTCTAGTCCAACCAGGCCTTGGCTCATGTAACAAATCATGTATTCTGAGAGAAAATCATCATTCTGAAACAAGACCATATCGATGGTCGACTCTGCAATAGCCAAGTAAAATAAGAAATATTTATTATAATTGGGTGGTCGAAGCATAGGGGTAGATGGGAGGGCATGTTTCAATGCTTCGAAAGAGCGTTGAGCAGCTTCATCCCAATGGAAAGGAACGTCCTTCTTCAATAAACACATGAAACCATTTGTGATCTTGGCATAGTTTGTGATGAAACGCCGTAAAAAGTTCTCTTTTCCCTGTAAACTCTGAAGCTTAGGGATTGTGCATGGGGGAGGCAACTGAACTATCACCTCAACCTTTAGAGGATCCGCTATGATCCCTATTTTCGAAACTATGAAACCAAGTAGACAACCCAATGTTACACAAAAACTACATTTGTTTGGATTCAAGCGGATCTGGTAGTAGCAACATTTCTCAAAGATAAGTCGGAGGTGTACGAGATGATCAACTCTCTTATGAGATCGTGATGCTAAATCATCAATATAAGCCTCGACTATGTGTTTGAGGTCGTGGAAAGAAAAACACATGGCCTAGTGAAAAGTCGATACAACATTTTCTAGACCAAAAGGCATCTTACGATAAGAAAATGTACCCCACGGACAAATGAAATGGGTTTTTTGTTGGTTTTTGAGTTTGATCTATATTTGATTGTATCCTGAAAAGCCATCCATGAAAGAAAATGCCTCACAACATGTGCATTCATCAACTATCTGGTCAATAAATGGCATGGGGAAATTATCCTTTGGACGAGCCTTGTTCCAATCATGGAAGTCCGTACATATGCGAATTGTACCCCATTTTTTGTTGCCGGCATGGGATTTGACACCCATTGATTCAATTGAATGGGGTAGATGAAACTAGCTTTGAGTAGTTTCTCTACTTCAGCCTTAATAGTTGTTTCTTTCCTGGGATTAACTGGATGATGCTTCTTCTGGACTGTCTTGGCATCAGGATATCTCATGATTTCATGTTCAATGATTCTTGGATCTATGCCTAGCATTTCCTCTTAATACCAGGGAAACACGTCGCATAATTATTTAAATAAATCTGTGTAGATTCTAATCTCCTCGGGGGAGCAATCTGCTCCGACGAAGATATTCTCCACAACACAAGGGATTCTGGAGATATCAATAGGTATCATTTTAGCGATGATTGCCATATTTACTTCAACATACATAGCGTGCATAGCCAAAGGATTGATAGGACATGCCCTATCTCCAGTCATAGTTAGAGTGAAATCTCCTGCTTCAATTCTTCTTAACTCTGGGAGAAAATAATATCTGTGATGGAGATCATCTCAGGGTCTGTCTGGACTAGCCATTTCCTCAATAACTGCCTTGTTTGAGGGAAATACCAAGTCTAAAGAATCAATATTGGTGAGGGAACCTTGAGCCCAAATAGGCTTGAGAGATGGATCTAACTCTTGTGTGGGAGTCGGATCGGGGTCGACGAAAGCTTGTTGGAATATAGAGTATGCAATTTCAGTCCCGAAAAAGGCATGGCTATGCCATGGTTCTCTATCCCTTTCATCGTAGATGGTGGAGAAGGAAGGTTCCACGAATTGTTAAAGTAAGTCATGCAAAACGACAAGATTTGAAAGATTTCAGCCCCAGGCTGGTCGGGGACAACCGATATGTAATGCACATTGCTGGTCAAAGGCAGGTAATCAAAAGTACCCATCAAAGGTGGGCACAAAACAACCCCTGTGTTGACAATGCCAAGCTGAGGGTTATCAATCATAGGGACTGTGGATACCCCTGATGAAGGGTTAGGATGGGAGAAGGATAGCTGATCAATGGACATTATTTGGCCCTCGTGTGGAAACAACAAGACCTAGAAAAATGTTGTGACCACTGCTTTCATAGAATAGGTCCAACTCCTTCCTAATAAGATATTGTAGTCGAGAGACGCATCGACCACTTCAACCTCAACGCACACGGTCTTCCCCCTAACTGCACGGGAAAAGAGGGGATGATTCCATGTGGTCAGAACGAATGACCGTCGAAAGTGGTAAGGAGAGTAGGTGACGGAGAAAAATCGAGTTGGCCAATGGCCTTCCAACACGCCAAATACATCACATATTTCGAGGCACCCTCATCAACCACCGTGCAGAAAATGTTCTAAGCAAAAGTTTTCATGGTGTAAGCCACTACTATCTGAAACATTACATGGTAAGGAAGACGAGGTTTTAAGTCGGTCGTATCAAGCATGATTGTTCCTGGATTACAAGTCTCAGCAGATCCTAAGGCAGCTAATAGAACCTTTCTCTGGGAAGGGCAGTTCTAGAGGACTTCCAAAGCCGACATTGCACAAGGGGTTTGTGACAAATCCTCCACCACAGAGTAGTTCTGGGTGGCCCTTACATTTGGGTTGTAGAAAGATTTCTTGAACGCACCTTTGGGGATGCATATCATTGTTTCGCCCAATGTATTCTCAATATGGAGAGGAAGAGATGGGTTTTCGGTTTCTTTACCCTTCTCAGAGGTGTTTGGCATTCCGTAGTCATGTGTCCTATTCATTATGTCAATGCTACCTTTCGTCATCCACACATTCGCGGATGAAGGATTACTCGAAGACGGAGGGGATCTCTAACCGACCCCTTCCATGCTTGAAGAGGCTTAGGCTAAATTTTACCCATGTGGAAATGGATTCGTTAACACAGCAGGATGCTACTGTGCCAATAAATTTTGGGCCTCCACAAGTCGAGGGAACTGGTGAGTGGGATGGTCTTTCGTGCAAAGAATACATGGATACTTCGAATTCTTATTTTCTGTGTTTCCCTCCCCAGCATTATTGGTAGGTTTCTTATCCCCCTTACCCTTCTTTTGTTGTTTCTTCTTTCCGTCGGGCTGTTGGGTGGCCTTCGGGTTTGTCGATTGCACAATGTGTACATCCAACGTTTGAGTAGGAGGGGCAGTCGAACCAGTGGTCTAGATGGTCGATGTCTGTTGTATTGAAAATTGTTGCAATTGATTCAACAGTTGATCAATGCACTTCATTTGGGCTAAACCTAAAATACCGTCAGCATGTGGTCTAGATCTTTGTCTGGTCTTGTCAAGTATCTACCGCGGTGCATCTGGAAAAAATTCGTAAAGTAAACCAGATTGAGAGTAAATCAACTCTAGATGTTGATCTCTCATTATCGCTTCTTCTTCTGAAAAGACCCCTGAGGTTGTGACGTCTTTAGATAAATGGGGTACCAAAGACTTAAGGAACCACTCAAGCAAAAATGTTGGTGGGACTGGTACTTTTATTAAACTATTCTGACATCTCCATTCTCAGATGTGATCTTAGATATGGTTCACTTTTGTTTTCTCAAAGTTGGCCAGCAATTCGGTGTCGGAGTCGTATCTCACAGGTAATTGGAAATGGTTTAGGAAAGCCATTACCAATTCGCTGAAGGAAGAGCATCTTGATCGATCGATCTCAATGTACCATTTTGCAGCACTCCCGATGAGAGTGCGTTGAAACAAACACAACTGGACCGAGTTGTCTCTCAAGGAGTTGGATGAGCACCATAAATGGAAGGTAGTCACATGATCGCCTGGATATTCGTTAGGCTTAGCCTCAAACTTTGGAATGTCCTAAGGAAACTTGTTTGGCATAGGAGACTAATGCGGATCATGACAGATGGGGTTGTTTAATAACCTTGTCAAGTCTGACAAGTGCAGAGCTGCCAGAAATGGTAATTTGGGTTGTTGATTATAACCAGGGAAAAAGGAACCTGGAGTTTGGATGGCACCAAGTTGTCAGGAAAAGTTGGGTTGTTGGCCAGGGTTTTGGTAATAACCATGGTTGTGAATAGCGTATAGATTTTGTTCTTGTTGAGACGTCATTGGCTGACTCCCGTAATAGGATGTAAAGGGTTGGTCTTGCGTTGCATTCTGACGAGCATAGGTGTTGAACCTTGCCTGAGGTTCCATTGGCTATGGAAGGGGTTGCCCTCGGTCAGCATCCCTGAAAAGGGAACTGACCACTTCCATAGATTCCAAGGTCATTGTGAGGAAGGAATTCCTAAGTTTTCCCCCCTGTGCAGAAAGAGTACCCTGCATAGGATTTTGTTGTCCATAATCAAGGTTTCCCCCGGCCAAGATGACAGCTAACGAGAATGCATTATTACCAAACACGTCGAACAAAGAGAACAATGTCAAACCTATCGGCATGCTATAAGAAGGAGGTCCTTGACTACCTACTGCAAACAAACTATAATTTACGTTCGACCCGGTGGAGTGCTAGTGAGCACCACCGAGTGAAGGGAACAAAGGAGGTATATGACCCCCTTCGTAAGGGAAATTGTTATAGGGAGCTGAAGTACCCCCCATGGATCCTTGCAGAGGAGCATTGGAGCTCCCTGCCCTCAGACCTAAAGTCTATAGAGTGGATTAGGAAAGGACAATGCTCGTACCAAAGCCAAGCATCATGTATGAGAACGGAGGGCCCGCCGCACTCTGGGTGAAAAGAGCAGTGATCTCTGCCATAGGCGGAATCAGACCATTGCCCGAGGTAGAGGCAGTCGAGACCATAGTGGTCCGAACCGGTGACGGTTAGTTAGGAGGTGGAACACCCCCTTTAGTGACAGTCATAGAGGGAAAATGAGTATTCCCTGAAGAAGTAGCAGCATTTGTTTCCATCGCTTCTTGTGACACTACCTGACGCTCGTAAGGTTGAACCTATACGACGATGGGAACTAATAGATCAGTGATTGAAGGGTTATATAGACCAAGAGCTTCCGCTTCGAAGTCAGAAATCGTTGGTTCCTCTGGAATCAAATGTTCTCCTCTCGGAGATGAGTCAGGCACAGTTTCCTATAACCAAGTCGCCTCAAAAGACCCTTGTTAGTCTAGTTTTCACCTTAGCGGTGGCATGGGTGGCTCGATATCAACCGGCAGCAGGCCCAAAATCCTTCACGACCAGCGGAGCTCCTGGTCCTCCACTGTGTGAGAAGATAAATGACACACTAGGGATTTCTATAATTGTTAGAAAACTATCACACGCTAGAAAAAGATCCTATGAGATCAGACAAGCAAATTACTAGCCAGTTGGAAGAACAGTTACAACAACCAAGACTAGAGCAACTTATCGGTGCAAGTGCAACTCGAATACGGAAGCACCCTCTGGGTATACTCTGCGAAGTGTGGCCCAATGTCTACCCTAGGTACGTGGTATACCCCCGTAGTCACCTGTGTAAGTCACTAAAATAAAGGAAACTAGGTTGTCAGCGCTCAAACAGTCACTAGGAGAGTATAGTCGACACTCGGGTGGACTTCAATGAACAGGGTATCAAGCCCGAAACCTATCAAGGGTTTCGAAAGCAAGTGTTTCGGAAGATGACTGAGGACCTCAAACGAATTTGAGACCCACGAAGATCCGTGGAAAATGCGATCAACAGAATCCCAAGATAAGCCCTCTATATTTGTTCTCCACTACGCTTGGTCCGGCTTTGGAGGGGTTATCTTCGTTACCTTTCCTTACATGACCTCGTGTTTAGCCCCTGTGTTAGAGGGGGGTCCCGGATAAATTTAACGATTACTGGACTTTCAAGCACAAACTCTTATGTTTGTTTTTGTAGCCTTAAAGAGTTTTTTCTCCAATCCTAAATCAAGGCTCTAGCCTATACCAAATTGATCGACTTTACAAACACAAAGTCTAATAACTTTTTATTAAGCGTTAATTTTAGTGGTTGTCTTAAGTCCAAAGGAACGGAAGTGAAACCAATGATGTTCTTTAGGAGACGAAAGAGAAGAGCATAAGCTGAAACTGAAAACAAACTACTCCTTCTTCACAAATAAATATTTTCCAAATTCAAACTCTTTCACCAAACTTTTCGTAACTACTTTTCTTAAATATTTGAAAAGAAAAACTTAAAACAAGATTTTGCTCGACTACGAGCTACTTAATGTCCTAGGCATTTAAGTAAAGAACTTGAGAAAACTTTCTTTTTCCTTGGTAAATGAAACAACTAACCTAAACTAATTTACCAAACAAAGAAATGAAGGATTTTTTTAATTGTTTTATGCTTCAAAACAAGAAATTTGAAAATGAATTCTTTTCTTTTCTTCTAAAGAAAAAAAGGGAAAAATGACGACAAGTCAAGACCAAGAAATGAATTCAGGCCCAAACGCAGATCATAGGGAGTCACTGACAGTACCAAACAAGCAGATCGAAGCAGACTCACAAACTTATCTAAAAACCCTATCAAAGAAAACACAAGAAATATTTTGATAACCAAAAGCTATGCTGAAGTCAAACCTAGGCTACAGACTTCTATAACAGACACCGGGACTAGATCAAGAAAACCTCTAAGAAGTGTGATTTCTGACAAGGAAGAGGATGACAGCCTCTTAAAAAAGAAATTCTCAACATAGGCATGCTACTAACACTTCAACAACCAATGTATGTACGCAGGTTGTCCAAAGGCAGGGCGCGTCTACATGTAGGCCCACTACAGGCAGCATACACCTCTGTAACTCCTCCAAAAAAAATGAAAACCAACAATCCAACACAAGCAGGGAGTACTGGTATGGAAGATCAACATCCCTTAAAGACACAAAAGCTTACAGAAACTCAGAAAACAGTAAATAAATTGATTCAAAGCACCCAAAAATAAATATCCCCAAAGACCCTAGAGGCATCCCCAGTACGGTCGCCAATTTTGCTGTAGCGGGAAAACCCCTCTACGGAATACACCAGGGTTCTAAAGTGTAGGTAGAGCTAACCATCTAAAGTCTCATATTTTTAATCACTATCCCGACATTACCCCACAATCATACATAAAAGACAAGAAAGATGGATCCGATAGGCCTACCTTAAACTCTGCATCCGGTGTTGATCCCTTTGTGCTTGGTTGTTTCCCGACTATAAATCTCCTTCCAAGGCCGACCTTCATTCATCAAAAGACAAAAAAAAAAACTACAAGCATGTATTCTATATATGGATTAGTGGGTTAGGCATCATAAACAATAAATGTAAACAAATCATAAAGATTTAATACATCATTTGGTAGGACGGAAAAATTACTTATTTATATTAATATCACAAAAGGTCACTTACAACATGACACTGACACTGCTCCTCGAACTTGGTCATGGGCTCCTCTTCACCATGCACCAATTTCTTCCATGTCTTCTTCTCCTCTTCAATTCTCTCTAGGGAAATGACAAGGGCTTGCAATTGGGGCAAAGGGGGAATGATAAAATGGGCAGAGTTTATTTTCTCTCATGCTTCCTTTTGGAATGGGACCCCAACCCCTTCTTTTATAGGCCAAAAGAGATAGTAACGGTTGGGGTGACTGGCTATGAGCGGTCAAATGGTTAAGTAACGGCCCAGAAACCCGTATCCCTTTGAAATTTTCATTTTTCGTGATATTATGTGAGTGTACACGGGTTGTAGTTGCTCAATAAGCGTGTGTACGTGGGCAATAATGGTGCAGGGCACGTACACCTTCAAAATAATGGTTTTTAGAAGAGTTGTTCAGTGATGGCTTGGCAATGATAGCAAGTTAGATGGCCTAATGCTAGGTATGCATGTCTGGTGCAATTTAGGGTTATAACAGTGTACAATGAGGGTCTCACTTTTTTTCTACTAGGTGTCATGTGAGGATGCCAATAAGGGATAAAAAAGGGTTCAATCCTTGGGAAAAAGATGTATTATGTCCTTTATCCTCTAATGACTTCCTCTCTGACCTACAGGGTAGAAATTAAGGCTATAACAAATGGACGATACAATGGAGTCCATTGAATCATAAAAGGAAAATTGGCTAGGTTCTCTTGTGCCCCTTAATTCATGCACAAGTGATATCAATGTGGTCAACCCCTCATCAATCTGTGTGTTTATGTTTGGTGGTTGTGGTGGGTTGGGATTTTCCTCACCTTTGTTTGCTTGTATGTGATTTTCATCAAGTCTCCAGTTTCCATTTTATAATATCTGTTGTAATTTAATAAGGCATGGCATACAAATTAGGTCGGTTTTTTTAATTAAAATAGAAAATTAGAAAAAACATCAATACATATTTTAAGAAATTAAAAAAACAATAAAATAATCATATTTTTTGTAAATTATCTATAGTTATTTTTAAAGGGGAAATGTTAGGCAATGTAAGAGGAAACTCTCTATGATTTTTCTAAATGAGATTTCTCTAGAAGATTATAAATTTCTATAATTTAGATTATTTTAGAATATATATTAAGTTAATTGAATAAAAGTAAAAATTACTAGAGCGAGAGGAAAAAAAGAGTAATCAAGCATACTTGGCTTCACTAGGACACTGTGCCAAGACCTTGTCTTTTCTTGCTACTTTTCTCCTCCTCTCTATTTTATCAATGAAGGGAAAAATGTGAGGCGCGATCGGTGCAAATGGGCACAAATTGTGCCCACGGTCCATTAAAAAAGGGCACTGCTAATGAACATGCATGCTGTAACATCCCGCTCTTGCGAGCACATGTTATCAACTTATTCTTTGACGACACTTGCGTGCAAGTGATCCAGTTATAGTACATGGTTATATATTTCGCTTATGGATTTTATGATGATGTTGATGATTGTGATTTAAAGTTAATTTATATATATGTATTGACAAATGTATTGATGAGTTTCCCTTGAGTGTGCAGGACACTTGACAGATTGTGGATTTCAATGGCATCAATGGACCTCCTCGGACTCTAGATTGAGTCAGGGAGTGGATTGCATTGGTTTGAGTATTTCATTTATGCATATGTGACATATGATCGATTATAGTATGATTTTGTATATGGATCATTGACTGTGTTTCATTTATGGATGCAGGCTGACGATTGCTTTCTAATATGACTCACATAAGGAGTAAAGGGGCTATGCACATAGACCAAATATTGAGGGAGAAGTGTGGCAGTGTCCCTATCACAGCCTACTAGCACTCTCATCGTGGCTCAAAATGTAGGTTAATGATTACCTAGTTCGAGAGGTCCACGATGTCGTGAGGGCGGACTAAGATACTCACTCACAAATATTTATAAGGGGCGTGCGATAAGGCATGGTTCTTATTTTTTAGAAGCCCTTTGTATCTCACAAGGTCGTCCAAGTGGAGTGTTGACTCTAAGGGTTGGACAACTACCAAAAACAGTCAAAAGCGAATGGCACCCTTGAAGCACAGAGTGCGTCTTGGAGGGAATGTCGTGAGAGTAACACTTGATTCAATAAATCTAGGTGGACTGGAAAACCTTGAGCGAATATTTAAACTTTGTAAAATATTTAAACATCATCGGATTTAATTAATTAATTAAGGGTTGAAATTATTAATTTTAAATCCCAAATGAAAGTCTAAGCCTAAGTCTAAGCTTAGTGAGAATACTAAAACTAAATTATAAATTAAATAAAAGAGGAAAGAGGTAAATCAATTCAAGAAATTAAGTAAGATGCAATAAGTCTAAAGAATTAATACAATACACATGTGTGAAGAAAATACCAAATTGGAATTTAAGATAAGAAAGGAATAAAGCATAAATGAATGTGTACGCATAGAAAGGTATCTAGAGTCTAGTTAACACTAGTATAACTAGAGAAGAGTCATATTTAAAATCCACTCACATGTAGAAAGGCGTTCATCATTAATTGAGAATAAGGGGAATAAAGAGACAACTAGGAGTGATTTAAGGAGCACTTTTAGGAGAGGTATGGGAAATTGAATTTAATTAAAATAAATTGTGAATTTACTTGTGCAACTAAGAGAAAGGGTGACAAGTGTACGGAGGAAATAATTCTAAATTATTTAATCAAAAAGAAAATTAGTTGTGCAAGAGGATGGGTCATTAAGGAAACTCCTATAAAGAAAATGGAAATCATGGGAAAGGAATCACACTGGTTTATGAGAGATAGAGAATTTACAGTTGTATGTGCATAGCCCCTTTGCGTCTAGGGGGGCTAATGGGGAAGAAAAGTACCCCTAGCGTTGGTTGGAAGGTACCGGATAAGTTTCATCAGATCGTCAACTCCATCTTCGTCATTGATTATGGTATTCTATTTTTGTGTTGAATTTGTATTAAGATTAATTGTCTATGATTAGTTTAGATATTGTTGTCACTGTGACCGAAAACCTGATTTCAATTTAACTAAAAATTGACCTTGATGGTCGTGTACTTTGGAATGTGAAATTTATATTGTCATCATTACAAATTCCTAAAATATATATTGGCTGCAAAGATATATAGATTTATTTAGAAGGTGAAATTCTTGGATGCTACCTTGGATTGTGTACCAGGTCTCTAAATTTACATTGTTATATTATGTTTATGATTGTTGAAAGGATCGGTTATGTATTACATAGGATAATTTCAGATGAACTAAATGATCCTTGCCACCTCTTTTCCGAATCCATTCTGATATTAAAACTCGGTAAGAGTAGTTGGTCAATTCTAGTTTCGAGACTATTCCTATGCATCGCTTATGATGACTGAATCTTCCAGGTGAAAAAAATATATAAAAAAAAAAAAGTAAGGATATGAGTGTTTAAGAGAACAGGCGCAAACTTAGAATCTGGCTTCGTCTCCTCTCATTGCTCAATAAACTTGAATTCCCTGTGTTATTAAGGATTCAAATCTCTACCTCCCTCATGCACATTATTTTTTTGTGGGCCTTCCTCCTCGAGGTGAGTGGTCTTGGGATTGGCAGTTGGACTCTATTTGACAATGATAGAGTTGGCGCTTGGCTGGAGATTCTTGCCTTGGGTCTCTGCTTGAATATCTGATTCCTCCAAAATTAGGGCCCCTTCTCTCTTGAGCTCCAGATTTAAAAACCAGTCCTCCTTTTATTGTTTAAACCAAGTCTCCTGGTCAGTTTCTTAGCGCGTGAGCCTTTGAGGTCACTAGTTGAGCAGTGTGCCTTACCTTCCTTCACCCTCATCCTTTATTGTTGACTCCACTGTTTTTTGGTTTCACCCTTGTGTAACGCAATCCTTGGCAAAGACAACCTTGTTGTGGTTATATCTCAGAGCCCCGATTTCTTGCGGATAGGACCTTCCGAGTTGTGAAACAAAACTACCAACGCCCATTGTACCAATGCAACTGAGAGTAATCTCTCTTCTTGATTTCGACCCTCACTCGAGTGGTGCGCAATTTTCCTAGATGTCCGATGGGGTCTGTTCAAGCTACCATAGTTAATATTCTTCCAGCATATGTTCCCTCCCGCAAATGGTATGCGCCTAACCTAGCGAGCCTCCTGCAACTCTTCCACTCAAGTATTTCTCTCCAGTGTTTTTCCCTTCCAGAAGTTTTGATCCTTTACCGTTGGGTGCTCCTCTTGCTAGCAAAATTACTGTAACAAATTTTAAACACGGAGACTTCACCTCCGCGAGTTTAGCCGAGCTCTCTCCTACAACGTCTTTATTTATGCTCTTACAACGCTCAGAGTTTATGGGACAATGCACGATCTTGGACACCTCGTATGAGCGCTTCTATGCGTTTCCTTGAAACTTGGCACTTAGTCAGCAAGTTGCGCTTGAATTAAAAGAAATCGGGAGTCCTTCAATTTTAATTTGACAATCAGATGTTTCCTTTACCTTCTTCGCCTATGGATAGATTTCATCTTTTTAAGTTTTAATCCTCTAAATTTCAATACGTGGATTGATAGTATCGTGTTCTATCCATAAGGATGATTGAGGTTGTCTACATGACTAAGGATTGATAAGTAATTGCTAAAACATATAACACCAACTTGTACTAAAGCCTCCTTAAAATAGATAACTTACAAGTTCAAAAACAATTAGATAAGTTTCTTAGAAAAGGAATGCTAATTGGTGTTTTCCTTGCACTAAAAAGAATGGCTAATAAATACTCTATTTACAAATGAGAGAGAGTCATGGATCTCATGTTATTATATAAATAACAATTTAATAACTCTAGAAGACTCTCCTCCTTTTCCTACAACTCTGGTCCTCTAACTTAAGGGTCTACATGACCATAACCTAGATGAATATCTTGTTCTTGCAATAATTAATGAGATTAACATTTGGGTTCGTGACTTCATGGTTAGTGTTACGATGATCATTTACATATTGTATTGGAGTGGTGAATTTTGGATATGAATGTTGTTGTTGTTAATAACCCATAGTAATTCATACGTTATTACTTCCTGATTAATACTTAATAATGTATTTATCGATTAAAGTAGATAGGATTACCTTTTAATAAAAATGAAAAAAAAAATAAAAAATCGAAGTGGTTCCTCTGAATTATGTTAATAAATTTTCTTACAAGCTTTCACAATAACATAAAGAATTTAATTGCGCAAGGTGTGTAACCTCAAGCGAGTAAGATAGAACAAGAATTGATGTTGATTATGCCAAAGTCACGAGTTAGCTTAGAATTGCAATCTCTTCCCTACATGAAATCTTAATTCCTAACAAGATCCTTAAGAGTATAATACCAAATTGTCAGACTTCAATCTAGAGAATATTATTCACTATGCTACGAGTGATGGAAGATTATGATTGTTAGGTTGTGAAATTGTCCTTGTTATGTGAGAATGGATTGGCGTTATAATTTTTACTTATTATGTTTATAGTTCAATAAGAAGTTTTATAATTAATCTATATAAGATTAAGTTGTAATTGCGCTCTTGATTTATTATTCTTAGGTAAAATCCTCTTACGCATCGTGCCCTTTTGTTGCTTGGAGGATTTATTAAGTAGAATAGATTATTATATTACACTATGATGAATTGATGATCAAGTATGTTGTTGTTTCTAGTTGAGTAGTGGTATGTGTTGAGTTATGGGATTAGATACTTCCTTGTTCCTCATAACAGTCGCCATCCCTGAGACCTTAAGTGGTCAAAATCAATTGGATGAATCTTGGGATTGAGCATTGCTTATGTGCCCTGAAGGTCCTAACCATGCAGGATAGGTTGGGTGGGTAGTTATTTCATATTCGGTGGCATGATTGCTCATTATTATATTTGGCTTCAATTGATTTTGATGTGTTGAACTGCATTGTTATTTATGCTTATGTGATGATGCAGTGATTATGTCGTATTAGTCATGATGATGTCTCGCTTGTAATGATATTAATTTATGTTGTGATGATTCTATTATCCTAAATAAAGTAAAAAACACTACCTATTGTACTTTGTTTGTTATCATGACAGAGGGGTCATTACATATGATATTAGAGTGGGTTCAACCCCACAACTTGGGATCATTGCGCCTTCCACTGTATTAACACTTGGTTAATAACTAATTGATAATTAAAAATTGAAATTTGTCCATACAGGTAATCATGGTTAGAGGATGTCATGGAGATAGACAACACGATACTATGGGAGGAGGTGCGATGCCTCCAGTAGCATCCATGCCAGATTAGTCTAACTTCCTAGGTGAAGAACAAGTCATTGGAAAGGAGCATATTATTGTGGGGGGTGTGGTTGGTTTGATGAGGTCCTTTCAGAGGATGTCAGAGGCACTAATTAAACGAATAGATAGAGATGAGGCCAGGGCTCCTATGCCCAATGAGGGTTCACAACGCACTCCAGCTAGCAGTGGTAGCATTCACAGAGAACTTGAGAAGGTGAAGTTTCTTGAGTTCAAGGGTTCCATGGATGGCTCAGTCACCCAAACATGGTTGGAGAACATGATGATTTGATTCGCACTTCGCAACTACACCTCCAACATAAAAGTTCACATGGCGGTCTTTTAGCTGAAGGGGAGAGATCTTCTATGGTGGAAGACACTCCTACCTCAACTGAACATGGTCGTCGAAGAAGTGTCATGGGAACCTTTCGAGGAATAGTTCTGGGAGAGGTATCTGTCATAGGAATTCATTGAGCACCAGCTTAATGAGTTCAATTCCTTACGACAAGGTGGTTGTATGGTTCTCGAGTATGAGGATCACTTCATGGAGCTTCTTAGGTATGTTCCGCATCTGAACATCGAGAAGCTAAAGGTCAACAAGTTTGTGTCCGGCCTTAACTTCAACATTCGTGCAAAGGTGAGGATCATCATGCCTCATACGTTGCACGATGCAATCCAAAAGGTCCTCATATCTAAGGAATAGATAACCAACGGGGGTCAGGGTAGGACTCCTACAAGATCGACGGGACAAATCACAACAGGTGCACAACAACATCAGACACCAGCTAAACAGACATCGAGACATTGAAATTCATCTAGAGGATCCACATTCATGACACAATGATTACCAACTCCTTAGCAGAGGAACCTCTACAGAGGACCACCGCATCAACAACAGCATCGCCCGCAGTAGCAATAGTTTAGGTCTGTTCAGCAGAACCAACCAGGAGCTCAGACTGGTAGGCTAACATTTTTTACTTTGGGAACCAGAAGTACTGGACCGAAGACCAGGTGTTAGACGTGGAGAGCCCCACTATCAGTGGGACTGTCCGGTTGAGAAGGACAGAGTGGTCGAGTCAACATGACACACTACCGTTGGATATTTGGGCAAGGCCCATAGAATTCATGCAGTTGTGAATAACAGTCGGGCTAAGCACCAGTCCATTGTGCTCGAAACATCCAGTATTTTGATAGATATCGATGCTGCAAATATATTTATTTCTAGTGCAGTGCTGAAAAGGATTAAGGTAAAGGCATTCAAGCAAGACAAGTTTAGTGACGTGGAAATTGATTCAGGTTCCAAACGGAAGGTTGGAGGAAGAGTTACGGGATGTTGCATTAACTTGGGATATTTTGTAATGAATTATGACCTATATGTCATGATATTAGAATCGTATGACATCATAATCTGTATGGACTAGTTGGAATCGCATGATGCGATACACAACTTTAAGATGAAACAATTAAATTTGACCGATCATGAGGGACAGAGAAGAGTGATTGTAGGAAGAAACCAAAGAGTGTCTTTGAGGTTCATTTCTTCCTTACAACTATAGAAGAGAATGTGCAAAGGATGTAAGTTATATCCAATCTTAGATCTAAATGAAAAGGGCGAGGTGCAAATATTATAAACCTTCCAGTAGTACGAGAGTTTGTTGACGTTTTTCGAGAAGAGTTACCAAGCTTTCCACCCGAAAGAGAATTGGAATTTACAATCGACTTGAAACCTGGAACTGAACTGATAGCAAGAATGACTTATCGAATGTTGACACCTAATTTACAGGAGTTGAAAAATAAAATGAAGGAGTTTTTGGACCTAGGACTTATACGTCCAAGTGTGTCACCTTGGGGTGCGCCTGTTATTTTCATAAGAAAGAAGGATGGATCGTGGAGACTCTTTATTGACTAACGTCAATTGATCAAGGAAATGATCAAGAACCAGTACATGTTACCAATAATAGATAATTTGTTTGACCAAATGAAAGGCGCGACGATGTTTTCAAATATCGACCTGAGATCAGGATATTACTAGTTAGAGATTAAAGAGGAAGACATTCCTAAGACTGCATTCAAGACGAGGTTCAGACATAACAATTTTATCGTTTTACCTTTTGGACTGACAAATTCCCCGGGGGTATTCATGAGTTTGATGAATGGGGTGTTCCACGAATACTTGGAAAAGTTGGTTCGAGTATTCATTGATGACATATTGATATATTCTCAGACGATGAAAGAGCATGAAGAACATTTGTGCTTAGTACTACAGTGTTTACGGGAAAACAAATTATAAGGTAAATTGTCAAAATGCTCTTTTTACCAATCAAGGATTCATTACTTAGGGCATGTTATATCTAGTGAAGGCATCATTGTGGATCCAGCGAAGGTAGAGGCTATTAAGGAATGGACTACACTAAAAAACGTACCATAAGTACACAACTTTATGGGTTTGGCAGGATATTAGTGACAATTCGTCGAAGGTTTCTCGAAGATAGAAAATCCGATCACGGGATTGCAGAAGAAAAAAAAGAAGTTTGTATGGACCGAGAAGTGCACGAAAGAATTTCAAAGGATCAAGAGGTTGTTGACGATAGCGTCGATACTAAAATTCTCCGACATGGACGAGGAATTCTTGGTATGCACAGACACATCCAAGGAAGGCTTAGGTGGAGTCTTGATCCAGGATGGTCGAGTGATCGCTTACATATCAAGGAAATTAAGAAAATGAGGAGAAATACGCAACACATGATTTGGAATTATTGACCATTGTGTATGCCTTGAGAGTGTGGAGACACTATCTCATTGGATGAAAATTTGAACTAAAAACAGATCACTGTGGATTGCAGCACATATTTACGTAGAGTGACTTGAATGCAAGACAAATTCGTTGGTTAGAATTTCTTAGCTAATACGACTTTGATATTACTTACATAGAAGAAACAGTGATCAGAGTGGCAGATGCATTGATTCAGAGACCACACATATTTTCGGTGATACCTCTTCAGATGAAACTTTGAGAAAAGATTCTAACTATACAACTCAACAATGACTGGTATAAAGAGGTTAAGAAAAATATCGGACAAGACACCATGATGGTACCAAGGTTTGAAGTTTATACATTGGACAACGATGGATTGATGAGGTATAATAACAGGATTTATGTACCGCCTAATGAGGAATTGAGAAGTTTAATCTTAAGAGAAGCTCATATAGAAATGTACATGGCTCATCCAAGAATCACTAAAATGAGGGTGGACCTTAAGCCATTATTCTTCTGGAAATGAATGAAGGTGGACATAGTTAGTTATGTGGCGAGATGTATAGAATGTCAGCAAGTGAACATTGAACATAGACATCCGGCATGATTACTACAACCACACGTTGGTTTGGAATCAAAATGGGAGGTCATTTCAATGGACTTTATTGTTGGATTGTCATTGATGGCAAGGAGGCACAACTCAATTTTTGTGGTAGTTGACACTCTAACGAAGAGTGCACATTTTATTCTTGTGTGTACAACGTATCAGGTGCTAGACATAGCTAGAGTTTTTATCAGTGATATTGTAAGGTTACATGGTGTACCAAGCAGGATCATATCTGATCGAGTATCGGTGTTTACAGAATGATTTTGGACTAGTTTCCAACAGGCCTTGGGAACACAACTTAACTTTAGTACAACATATCACCCTAAAACCAACTGGAAGACAGAAAGAATGAACCAGTTGCATATGTATGTGATGAATCAATGGAAGTGTTGGGAATATTTATTGACACTGGTAGAGTTTGCATACAACAACAAATATCGTAGTACCATTAATATGGAACCATTTGAATTTATTTACGGGTGACCATGTCAGATGCCATTGAGATGGGATCAACTTGATGATAGGGTCCTAGTAGGACCAGAGGTGATCCAAGAAATGGAAGAACAAATGTGATCGATAAGACAAAGGATTAAAGAAGCACAAAATTGGTAGAAGAGTTATGCCGATATGCATCACGTTGACCGTAATTACGAAGTTGGAGATCGAGTTTTCATACGGGTGAAACAACACAAGAGTTTGATTAAGTTTAGGAAGGGAGATAAACTCTCTCCTAGGTTTGTGGGACCTTTCGAATTTGTGGAAAGGAAAGGACTCGTGGCCTATCGACTAGCCTTGCCTGATTCTTTGAGGCGTATGCACGATGTATTTCATGTATCTGTTTTGAGACATTATGTTAGTGATCCTACACATGTGATTAATATAAGTTTTTTACAGGTGTCAGACAAGGGTGCACTCACGGCGGAGCCAATCCACATTCTGGAGCGTCACATTCGATAAATACAATGTTGAACAGTCGATTAGGTCAAGGTCCAGTGAGACAATTATAGTCCACACTCGGCTACCTGGGAGAACACATATGATATGCGCCAGCAGTTTCCTTACTTTTTTGGATAGATTATACATATAGATCTTGTTAGATAATTTTATTACTGCATTTTATATATTGTACAACTTCAAGACGAAGTTTTAAAAAAAGGGGGTGTATGTAACATCCTGCTCTTGTGAGCACATGTTATCGACTTATTCTTTGAGGACACTTGTGTGCAAATCATCCGATTATAGTGCATGGTTATATATTTTGCTTATGGTTTTTATGATGATGTTGATGGTTGTGATTTAATGTTAATTGATATATATGTATTGACAGATGTTATTGACAAATTTCCCTTGAGTGTGTAGGACACTTGACATATTGTGGATGTTGATGGCATCAATGGACCTCTTGGGACTCCAGATTGAGTCAGGGAGTGGATTGTATTGGTTTTCATATTTCATTTATGCATATGTGACATATGATTGATTATAGTATGATTTTGTATATGGATCATTGACAGTGTTTTGTTGATGGATGCAGGCTAATGATTTCTTTATAATTTGACTCACATAAGGAGTAAAGGGGTCAAGCACATAGACCAGATATTGAGGGAAAGGTGTGGCAGCTTCCTTGTCACATCCTACTAACACTCTCTCCATGGCTCGAATTATAGATTAACGATTACCTAGTTCGAGAGGTCCACGATGTCGTGAGGGCAGACTGAGACAGTCACTCACAAATATTTATAAGGGGCATGCGATAAGGCAGAGTCCTTATTCCTTAGAAGCCCTTAGTCTCTCACAAGGTCTCCCAAGTGGAGTGTTGACTCCAAGGGTTGGACAACTACCAAAACTAGCCAAAGGCGAGTGACACCCTTGGAGCATAGAGTGCGTATTCAAGGGCATGTCGCGATAGTAACACTTGAGTCAATTAATCTAGGTGGCCTAGAAAACCCTGAGAGAATATTTAAACTTTGTAAAATCTTTAAACATTGTCGGATTTAATTAATTAATTACGGATTGAAATTATTAATTTTAAATCCTAAATGAAAGTCTAATCCTATTTAAAATTTAAGCCTAAGTCTAAGCTTGGTGAAAATACTAAAACAAAATTACAAATTAATTAAAATAGGAAAGAGGTAAATCAATTCAAGAAATTAAGAACATTGGAATAATTCCAAAGAATTAATACAATACACATGTGTGCAGAAAATACCAAATTGGAATTTAAGATAAGAAATGAATAAAGCATAAAAGAATGTGTACACATAGAAAGGTATCTAGAGTCTAGTTAACACTAGTCTAACTAGAGAAGAATCATATTTTAACTCAACTTAGATTTAGAAAAGCGTCAGTCATCAATTGGGAATTAGGGGAATAAAGAGACAACTAGGACTGATTTAAAGAGCACTTTTAGGGGAGGTGAGGGAAATTGAATTGAATTTAATTAAATTGTGGATTTACTTGTGCAACTAAGGGAAAGGGTGACAAGTGTACAGGGGGGATAATTCTAAATTATTTAATTAAAAATCAAATTAATTGTGTAAGGGGGATGGGTCATTATGGAAACTCTAATAAATCAAATGGAAAGGATGGGAAAGGTATCACAGAGGTTACGGGTAAAGTTATGTTGCATAATTTTTTACTGGTTTTACTTGTGAGAGTTGGGAGACCAAGATTGAGAGAGACTGGTGGCTCTACCTTGCGAGGCGAGCTAGGAGCTAGAGAATTTATGGTTGTATGTGCGTGGCCAATTTGTGTCTCGGGGGACTAAGGGGGAAGAAGAGTACCCCTAGCATTGGTTGGGAGGTACCGGTGAAGTTCCATCGATTAGCAACCAGAAGAAGGAAGGGAAATCCAATAGCAGAGAACATCATAAACTCCATCTTCATCATCGGTTAAGGTATTCTATTTTCGAATTGAATTTGTATTAAGATTAATTGTCTATGATTAGTTTAGATATTGTTGTCACTGTGACCGAAATCTGATTTCAATTTAATTGACAATTGGCCTTGATGGTTGTGTACTTTGGAATGTGAAATTTATATTTCCGTCATTGCAAATTCCTGAAATATAAATTGGTTGCAAGGATATATAGTTATTATTTAGAAGGAGAAATTCTTGGATGCTACCTTGGTTTGTGTACTAGGGCTCTAAATTTACATTGTTATATTATGTTTGTGATTGTTGAATGGATCGATTATGTTTTACATAGGATAATTTCCGATGAACTAAATGACCCTTTCCACATCTGTTCTGAATCCCTTCTGAGATTAAACCTCAGTAAGAATAGTTGGTGCATCGCTTAGGACGACTGAATCTTCCAGCTCAAATATATATATATATATATAAGTAAGGATATGAGTGTTTAAGAGAACAAGTGCAAACTTAGAATCTAGCTTTGTCGCCTCTCATTGCTCAGTAAACTTGAACACCCCGTGTTCTTAAGGATCCAAATCTCTGCCTCCCTCATGCACATTATTTTTTTGTGGGCCTTCCTCCTCAACGTGAGTAGTCTTGGGATTGGGCACTGGACTCTATTTGATCATGATAGATTTACCACGTGGCTAGAGATTATTTCCTTGGGTCTCTGTGTGAATATAAGATTCCTTCATAATCCCTTGACCCTATGCAGTTGTACAGTTAGGGTCCCTTCTCTCTTGAGCTCCAGATTTAAAAACCAATCCTCCTTTTATTGTTTAAACCAAGTATCCTAGTGAGTTTCTTAGTGTGTGGGCCTTTGAGGTCACTTGTTGAGTACTATTCCTTACCTTCCTTCACCCTCATCCTTTACTGCTGACTCCACCGTTGTCTGGTTTCACCCTTGTGTAGCGCAAGCATTGGCAAAGAGAACCCTGTTGTGGTTAGATATCAGAGCCCGAATTTCTTACGGATAGGACCTTCAGAGTTTCCAAACAGAACTACCAATGCCCATTGTACCAAGGCATCTAAGATTAATCTCTCTTCTCAATTTATACCCAACTCCAGTGGTGCATAGTTCACCCAGACGTCCAACGAGGTCTGCTCGAGGTCCCGTAGATAATCTTCTTCCAGCATATGTTCCCTCCTGTAAATGGTATGCGCCTAACCTAGCGAGCCTCCTATAGCTCTTCTACTCAGGGATTTCTCTTCAGTGTTTTTCCCTTCCAAAAGTTTGATCCTTGAAGGTTGGGTGTACCTCTTCCTAGAAAAATTCTTGTAACAAATTTTAAACACAAAGACTTTATCTCCAAGAGTTTAGTCGAGCTCTCTCCTATAGCATCTTTATTTCTTCTCTTACACCGCCTAGAGTCTATGAGATGAAGTGCAATCTTGGACACCTCTATATGAGTGCTTCTCTAATTTTCCTTGACACTTGGCGCTTTAGTCAACAAGTTGCACTCGACTTAAAAGAGATCGGGCATCCTTCGATTTTAATTTGACAATCAGATGTTTCCTTTACCTTCTTCGCCTATAGATAGATTTCGTCTTTTTCAGTTTTAAGCCTCTTAAGTTCAAAAAGTGGATTGATAGTATCATGTTCTAGCCATAAGGATGATTGAGGTTGTCTGCATGACTAAGGATTGATAAGTAATTGCTAAAACCTCTAACACCAACTTGTACTAAAACCTCCTTAAAATAGATAACTTACAAGTTTAAAAATAATTAGAGAAGTTTCTTAGAAAAGGAACATTAATTGGTGTTTTCCTTGCACTAAGAAGAATGGATAATGAATACTCTATTTACAAATGAGAGAGAGAGTCGTGGCTCTCATGGAGTTATATAAATAACAATTTAATAAATCTAAAATAAACTCCCCCTTTTCCTACAACTCTTGTCCTCTAACTTAATAGTCTACATGACCATAACCTAGATGAATATCTCGTTCTTGCAATAATTAATAAGATTAACGTTTGGGTTCGTGACTTCATGGTTAGGGCTACAATGATCATTTAAATATTCTATTGGAGTGGTCAATTGTGGATATGAATGTTGTTGTTGTCAATAACCTATAGTAATTCATAGGTTATTATTTGTTGATTAATATTTAATAATGTATTTATCAATGAAAGTAGACAGGACTGCATTCTAATAAAAATGAAAAAAAAAATCGAAGTGCTTCCTCTGAATTATGTTAATAAATTCTCTTATAATATTTTGCAGTAACATAAAGAACTTAATAGCGCAAGGTACGTAACCCCAAGCAAGTAGGATAGAACGAGAATTGATGTTGATTATGCTAAAGTTATGAGTTAACTTAGAATTGCAATCTCTTCCTTACATGAAATGTTAGTTCCCAACAGGATCCTTAAGAGTATAATAAAAAATGGTCAGACTTTGATATAGAGAATATTATTGGATATAATAATATGTAGATATAAGCTCAATTCTCTAAGTTGTGGCTCCTACTAATTAGATTTATGGGATCTTGAGATTTAGTTGGTAAATTAAATTAATCTGATTATGTTTTGTCGATGCAATAGAATTGAGTTTAGTAATAGTGGTATAATTACTTATATTGCAAAGTAGTGGAAAAACTATGCTACCAGTGATGGAAGATTATGATTGTTAGGTTGTGAAATTGTCCTTGTTATGTGAGAATGGATTGGCATTATAAATTTTACTTATGATGTTTATGGTTCAAGATGAATTTGTATAGTTAATATATTTGAGATTAAGATGCAATTTCTCTCTTGATTTATTATTCTTAGATAAAAGCCTCTTACTCATCACGCCCTTTTGTTGCTTGAAGGATTTATTAAGTAGAATAGATTATTATATTGCACTATGATGAATTCATGAACAAGTATGTTGATGTTTCTAGTTGAGTAGCGGTGTGTGTTGAGTTAAGGGATTATATACTTCCTTGTTCCTTAGAATAGTCACCATCCCTGAGACCTTAAGTGGTCAAAATCAATATGATGAATCCTGGGCTTGAGCGTTGCTAATGTGTCTTGGACGTCCTAACCATGCGGGATAGGTTGAGTGGGTAGTTATTTTATATTCAATGACATGGTTTCTCATTATTATATTTGGCTTCAGTTGATTGTCCTGTGTTGAACTCTGTTGCTATTTATGCTTATGTGATGATGCAGTGATTGTGTCGTATTAGTCATGATGATGCATCGCTTGCAATGATATCAATTTATGTTGTGACGATTCTATTATCCTAACTCAATTTTTTTTTACCTATTGCGCTTCGTTTGTTGTCATAACGGATGGGTTGTTACACACACATTAATATAAACACATGAATTCTTAAGAATTCACACACATTCTTATTAATTTGCATGCATTCCTAGGAACACGCATGCATCACTATTAATCCACCAACTTCGTGCACTCACCCATATGTTAAAAAGGAAAGAGGAGGAACTACAAGAAAGGTGAACTATAAGTGAAAGACAATCTAGATT
>ML779196.1:1600302-1626648 GCA_009831015.1 Picea engelmannii
TTTTTATTTTTAAATTTATTTTCTTATAAAATAATAATAACATATATAAAAACATACTTCACTTTTTATTATTTATGATTTTTTACACTATTTTACTTAATTGTTTAACAACCCATTACAATATGATTTTATTCAACAAACTAACAAATTATTAATGGTATTAAATCTCTTCTAGATGAAATGCAAGAAGTTTCTTTGATGAAAGAATATTTGAGTGAATCATGTGTGGCAAACTTTTCTAAAGAACCTCAACCACCATTGAAATGATTGTTTGTAAATGATCACTTTGGACAACTTGCACACATCAAAGATCAACTTGCACACATCAAAGACTACTACAAGAGTAAAATTAACCCAATGGAAGCACATAATAACTTCCAAGAAAACGATGGCATGTCTCTTGAAGATGATGAATTTGGTATATATGATATCATTGATTAGCTTTAAGATGTCCTTGAAAAACACTCCCAATTTTACAAATTATTGATAAGTTATAGTTGTAATGTTTTGACTTTGAAATTTTACTTAGGTATAAATTATCCATATCTCATTGCTCTGTCATGAATCTTTTTAATATGTTCTATGGATTATTTTTTTACTTTTACTTTTACTTAATCATTAATTTAGGGAAAATAGTTTTAAATATTATCATTTTTATACATTAAATCTATAAAAATATAGAAAAAATTGTTATTTTTAAATTGTTTTCTCTTTTTAAATCACTTTTGTTTATATAAACGTTTTATTTGTCATATAGATTTATGTAGAAAAATAATTTCTAAAATCTGTATGTTTTTATATTATATCTACCTTTTAAATGTATATATTTTTTTGCTAAATGATTAAAAATAACTTTATTTAGTTACGACTATTAGGGAAGCAAAATTTTAAAAAAGTTAAAAATAATATTTTTTATTGTATTTAAAATGTATCACATCTAAAATCAATTAACTATAATGAAAAATCTTAATTTCAAACTAAAAATGATATATGGTATAATAAATTATACATAACATTTTTAATAATGTTAAAAATGACAAATATTATGCTTTTATTTTTCAACATTTAATTTTTTTTGGAAAAATAATAAAAATCATTACCCGAAAAAACAAATAAGCAAACATTTTAAAACAAAAACGAAAATAATTAAAAAAAGTTCATACATTATAGATAAGAAAATGATAAATGTCAAAAAAATGCATAAAAAATGGGTATTATACGTAGCATTACTTTTTGAAACGAGGTAAAAATAACTGCTAAATGTTATCTCTAAATAAATGAGAACTTTGGAGAGTTCTTGTTAAGTTAACAACATTGTTCTTGACACTAAAAAATTCCTCCCCAACTACTTTGACTTGCCTTCCAAGATTGATATGTCTTTAGCACAATCTAAAATAAAAGACTGTGAATTACAATAAAATATTATTATTCCCAAAATTTGATCTCTTTGAGACTCCTTAAACTCCTCTTAACCCTCTCTCATGGAATCATAACCCCATCATTTTACATTACCCCTCATCTCACAACCAACAATATATATTTTATTAATAATTTAGATATACATCATTTACATTACTTAACCTCAAAATTACAATCACATATATTTATTACATTACATAATAATTTAGATATACATCATTTACATTACTTAGCCTCAAAATTACAATCACATATATTTATTACATTACATTTTCGAAAATACAAATTAAGATGTTACAAAATCAATATTTCCATAATGACTTCATTAAGATAATGCATACATATCATACTATTCAGTTATTTTTTACCACCATTTATCCCCAAGTTTATTATTAGTCCGTACTGAAGGTAGTGCAGGGATTATAGCCATGAGTTGCTACTTTGAATTATATTAGTTTTGAATTATATTAGTGTAGTGCAGGGATTATACCGATGGGTTGCTACTTTGAATTATATTAATTTAGCGTTGACTTCTCAATAATTACATTCTTACAATTTCAATATTCCTTTGATTTCTCCAATTTTCATTTCTCTGCATTTTGGTTGGCTGGCTATGGAATTTAAAGTGTTATTGACGGACTGACTACGTAGTTCTCGGGACAGGACATATTATTTTATTATATTTTTCTAAGAAATCCTTGGGAACATCCCACGCATTTAAACACACTGACACTGCACATCGCACATCTCAAAGTTATCCGTGACAAAATGCACATCTCAAGGTTTATCATCCACCGTGATTCTCTTCTTGTTGTTAAAGTCGATACATGCCCCATGGCAATATGCATGCACACTATAACCTTATGTGTCATTGCAACCTTACTAATCTTTCTACGGTATTCTCACTAAATTTTTCAAACTATAAGAACCAGAGAATTGCAACAACTACTTTATCAATTCCTCGTACTTAAACGGTAAAATTTCAGCTATTTTACATACATCATACATTGAAGAGAAGGCTAACTTGCATACATTGTACTTTGAAGATACACCGGTGGGATTTCCGGTATTTACGGAAATCAAAATTTGGAACATATGGCATTATACCTGTTGAGTAAAGCGTGGCATTATTCCAGCAATAGCGAAAACTACTTTATCAACTTCTAGTAGAATCGTAACCGATAAAATGACAACGATTTTAATGGAATTTGTTTTTTAATAGGTTGTCTTCCACTAGCGATTCTATGGTATTCTAGTTGAATTATTTTTCAAAACTACTATATCAATTCTAGGAAAATCATTTCAACAACTAATAGGATTTCCTGTCTATCGAAATTTGGAACGTACAAAATTATTCTTGTTGAGCTTCCTTTGTTATGAAAAGGAAGAATTGGATCAAAGTAAGTTTCTTCTGGGTAAATACTTCACCTTTCCCATACATCTCTATGCTTCTTTGAAAAATTACATACCCACATTTTGTTAAGTTGTAATTATAGTACAATTTGCTGTGTATTCCAATATATTTTATTTCTTGCTATAGTGGAATCTACAAGCTGCTTGCGGGTATAAGTTCTTTTTTTCAATTTTCATCATTGTTATCATAAGTTACTACGAGAGAATTGTGTGTAAGTTCTCAATTCACACGAGGTTTAACTGTGTTAGTAGAATCTATGCATCTCAGCTCAAGTTACCTTTCATGCTATGTTTTGAGTTCAGATTTAAAAAAGCGCTATGAAGGAGCTCGATATTCAGCTCTTGGTCTTAAGCTTTGAAGTTCTTGTTGAATTCTATTAGTTGTTTCTATGTTAGTATTTTAGTTAAAGGCTTCCATTCTTTGAAGTCCAGTTCAATTGGTTGGTCTTCTGTTCTATTCTCTACAGATGTTTCTGGTTTGTAGATATAAAATGTTTTCATGTGACTTCTATGCATTATTTAGGTATACGAATAGGAGAATCTATGAATTAATATTGTGAATGTTAGGATAGTGTAATATGTTTTGTTATCTACATTGTTCATGATACTTTTTTAATCCATTTTAATGAAAGAAGATATAGTTTTACCAAGAACTTCGGGCCATAATGCAATTTCTGTGCAAATTTGTCATGAATTGTGCTTAAGTTTGAACAACATATCTTTATGCTTTAAACTTCCATTGGCATTTAATCTCCATTCGTATTTAATCTATTTAATCTCCATTCAACATGGATTGTAGTAGCCTATTTCGTGGAATCATAACCCCCATCACTATTTCATGGTTGAATTGTTGTAGAAGAGTCATAGTGAGGCTTAATAACTCGCACATTAAATTAAGCGTACTCTAAGATCTTTACAATTATTGTTCAGTGGATCTGTAATCATATGGACCTGTGGAATACCTTAAATTTTGTTGTAAGGAGTTATTAATTGCATCTTTAATCACTTTTAGTTGTTAGATATAGTATAAGTTTCACATTCACTGGAGAAATAATTAGGGAGCAAACCTTTCGAGAGAAATGTTTGCGGTTTTAATTATGTTGTACGGAGTTGTTAATTGATTCTTTAACTACATTTGAATCACCTTCAGCTATTAGATAGTGTAAGTTCCACATTACTGGAGTTTTAATAGGATAGAAAGCTAGGTTTTCCACGATTCATTTTTATTATTTCCCATTATATAGATTATGATTTCTCATTTTATAGGATAAAGAATGGAATACCCCAGGAAAAACAATGTGAAGAGGAACTAGGATATAATACAACAATGTGAAGAGGAACTAGGATATAATCCCATATATTGATGTTCTAGACATGCTATTTTCAGAATATTGCATAGACAATATAGACTATCAAGGCAGATTGCTACACTTTTGAATTGAAGCATATTATTATTATGATGTTGTTATAAGCCTCTTGAACTTAGAAAAAAAAAGAGCAGATTAATTATTAATGTGAGAGGGTACTAGTCCTTGGGTTGCTTGGATGTGTTGTGATTTAAATAAGTTTGATCTTATACTTTTACATCTAATAAACTATATTTGATCAGTTTAATGTTGTCAATTCTTTGAATAATAGACAGTAATGACATTAAATATTAAATATTTAAAAACATCTCTATATTTTCAACCAACCCATACGAGTGTCATTTTTTCGGGTATTTAAATCACACTAAACCCAAAATCATGAAACCACGAAAAAATTCCAAGATTGAGTCCACTCTAGAATCTACAACATTTCATCACAAAAATCATGAGCAACTACTCAGCGTCACTCTCTTCATTAGATTGACATCGGTGTTTCGGGTTGAAGACAAATAATGTGTTATTATAAGATGTCCATGAGTGGCATGTCTCATTGACCGAGCATCTCCATGTGAACTTCGTTGACTAATCATTTTTATAATACCCTAAATATCAACCTGTGATGCCCTAATTGAATTACATTGTGGACTAATCATTTTCATAATACCCTAAATATGAACATGTGATACCCTAATCTTAAAAAAATTGATTAGTATTACTGTCCACATATGATTGAAATAAGTACGTTAAATAACGATTATCTCCTAATATCTTCAATACTTTTTTTTATTGTAAGAGAAGTATCACTGACTAACTATTTTTTTGAGAAATGCACTCACATGAAAATGAGATTGATCCGTAGCGTCATGGACGTGCTCCAATGTATGATTTTTTGTTTTGATAAAATGGTCATAAAAAGCAGGCTACTGCCCATTTCCTTTGCTAGAGGTCTATATATATAGTTGAGGCAACTTTCCTTTCACCTGAAATAGAGGATATATATGCAAAATCCATTTATTAATTAAAATTTCTTGGGAGTTGACAAACCTTTTTATAAGTATACTTAGATTGTTAATTAATGCTATTTAATTATGATACGATTAAAATCATAGATATCTAAATCCTTAACCAATTATTTTATATATATATATATATATATATATATATATATATATATATTATTAAGTTTATATTACTATATAATATTTAGATAATTATATAATATTTTGTGTTATATTATATAATTATTTAGGATATTATATTAAAATATTATCTTATTATGAGATATTAAATGTGTAAGTTATAATTATAATATTATAATAGTTAAGCTATTTGTAATTATACTAAGATATTATAATATAATTATATATTATTATTATAATTATAATGTATTTTCATTTTTATCATGAATAGTTATTAATTAAATTATTCATGGTATTTATTAATTATTTATCTTTTATTAAATAAAAAATAGCTTAACATTAATGAAAAAATTAAAAATTTTCTATTTTATTTGAAACTATTTTTAATTTTTTTTTTTTATTTCATAACTTATTTTAAGTTTTAATAATAACATTTGATTTTAAATTTTATTTTTCTAAAAAAATAACTCATAAACAATCAAATGTATTTTGAATTTTTCTTCTTACAACATTATAAAAATTTGTATACTGTACATTGTAATGGTATAACACTATAAATATGTATATGCTATAAAGTGTTAACTCCTGCAACAAACTTCTGCACTGTCATATAGCCCTTGTTTATTAATGGTATAAAATTCAAAACATTTCTCTTGATATTTGGATGTCATTGCTCTTCTTATAAAGTGATGTTTTAAATTGTTTCAAAGCTTTGTATTTTTAAAAGGATTGTAAAAAGGTAGAAAACCAAGTAACAAATTTATTAAAAATGGCTTAAGTGGATATAAATATATTTCCTACCACAATACTTATGAATCCTATGACCATGCTTTTTCTCTTTTTATTTTGGATTAGCAAGAACATATCATATTGAAACTTAATACTTAAAGATGAAAAAAAAAAGCGTATTAATCTTTCACTAAGCTTTGCTTAATTCACAACCCATATGTTTCTTCTTAGTGGATTTCTATAAATAACCATGTTGGGAAATAAATTGTACTCAATCTATACAAAACTTTTCCAATCTATTTCATTCAAGCACGAAGATCATTCCTTAACTCAAATATTGAATCTTGGAAACAAAAGGTGAAGGTCTTCATATCAAAGGTAAGGAAACATGTGATTTCTTATAATCGTGACATGCCTCTTCGCATCGAATGGGTTTCCCCAATGGTGTTCCTTATTCACAAAGTGATAAGACCATTCAATTCACTTATGTGAGCTTGATTTGATGTTAATGGTCATGCCCACGCTTTAAAAAAAATTAAGGTATTGATATTTCTCCAATTTCAATAACAGTTTATTTAAGATCTCATGCAAGAAATATTTAAATCCTTATGGTGCAGCCTTCATTTTTTTGGAAAATGAATCTCCACATAGTGACATGGTTTAAGGAAGGCCTAGCATAATGGCTTTAAAATGAAATAAACTGATTTTCACATGATCCTTTTTCATAAGATATCAAATGAATTCACTTGCATTTCAACATTCTATCAAGTGTTATGAATTTTAAAATTATTATCTAAAAGTTTTTAAACTTACTAGTTAAATGTTAGCTAAATGTTATGAAAAATAACACTGACACCAAGATACATTCTCTTTAAAGTCAAATTAACTGCTCTAAACTACCAAAATCAACATAAGGAATTAATGGCTAAACCTAAATCTACCCACTCTAACAAATCTCAAGAATATTTTTGTAATCATGTCATTCAATTCCAAGAATTCTAACATAATCATATCAAGAAAAGAAATTGGTACGACACTAAAATAATATGGAAGAGAAACCTCAACCAATTGACACCAGATTGAAATTCCCATGAAAAACATAGTCTTGCTAAAACCTTACCTCTTATAGTGTGGCCATGTATCTTCCATTGTGCCCAACTCTAAATTCCAAATTATTGAAGGTGAATCACATCATTGAGAAATAAATAAATATAATTAGGATTTGGGACCAGTAAATGGATGTTGGCTCTCTAAGTAGAAGATATAAAATGGGCATTGAGAAATGGATTGGATCTATCATTGACTTTGAGACCTTTTCCTATGCATATGAAACCAAGTGTGTAGATTTTAACCTTGTACAATAATCTACTGCAAACATATTTTCAATAAAAGAACATAAAAGATATAATAGAAAATACACACATCACACAGAGATTTTTCCCCTAGAAACCCAAACTGGGAAAACCAACTTATTTTATATGCATTCACATCATACATTGTTTACAATACAATATACATATAGGATCTAGAGACATCCAAAACCCTAATCCAATGACCTAGATTAGTCAACAACCCTAATTCCTTAACCGAAAATAGAAAACCATCAACAAAAAAACCATGTGCTGAAAAATCGCCCAAAAATGGATACGAAAACCAAGGACGACCCAAAAATGGACACAAAAATTGAGGAAAATATTTCTTTCAAGGGCGCTACCCCAGACACCTTGCGCATAGAGGCTTAGCCCCCCTACAACCCCCCAAGGGGGGGACTAGAAACCCCCCACCTCCCTCCTCTCTTAGTTCTAGCTGTGTAAATAATACAACACATATTCAACATTCTCCCACTTGTTATTTTATTTGCATACAGGGGGTTACAGGGTTACATATTCAACAATCCAGAGAAACAATTTCCCTAGAACCTCTACACCAAGAGAACTTCTCAGTGCTCACAAATTTTGTTAATGAACCTGCAACATTCTTCAAAGTATCCACCTTCATCAAAACCACCTTATTTTATTCAACCATGTCTCTCACAAAGTGATATTGAACATCAATATGTTTTTTCTTTGAATGATAAGATGGGTTCTTCAGCATAAAAATTGCACTCTAATTGTCACATCCTATCCTTACATCTTGTTGTACCAACCCAATACCTGAACACAATCTTTGTAACCATACTGCTTCCTTGCTTGCATGAGTGGTTGTCATGTATTCAACTTATGTAGATGAAAGTGTCATTACAAACTATATTTTGCTCATCCAATTGATTGTTCCTCCAAACAAGTTAAACACATACCCACTTGTATATCTTCTACGATCCAAATCTCCATCCTAGTTTTCATCCACAAATCCATGTATGTCCAACACTCTGTCCAAACATGGTCTTCCTTGGTAGCACAATCCATAACTAGTAGTGCCACGCAAATACCTGAAAACTCTCTTTATTGTTGTCCAATGCTCCTTCCCTGGTTTTGACATATACCTTCTCAAAACTACCACTACATGTGTAATGGTCAGTCTAGTACAGACCATTGCATGCATGAAACTTCCAACCACACTCGCATATGGAACATGATACATTTCCTCCTCCTCTTCCTGTGTCTTGGGACACTGATCCACAGATAAATTTACACCTATAAGAATAGGGACCTTGATCGGTTTACATTCCTGCATATTAAACCTCTGCAATATTGTCTCCACATATTTTCTCTGATTTAACCAAAGTTTCATGTTTTTCCAATCTCTTTTAATTTACGTGCCCAAAATGAAATTTGCAGCACCAAGATCCTTCATGTAAAATTTAGAAGACAACTGAGTTTTCACATCTTGGATAATCTCCTTGTTGTTTCCTATCAGCAACATGTCATCCACATACAAGACGAAATAAATCAAATGATCACTAATTAATTTAAAATACACACAATGATCCTCTTTGCTTCTTGTGAAGTCAAGTCCCAACATATAAGTATCGAATTTTTGATATCACATCCTTGGTGATCATTTTAAACTATATAGGGACTTTTTCAGCTTCCATGCTAGCTCCTTCTTTCCCTTCACAACAAAGCCTTTTGGCTGCCTCATGTAAATTTATTCTTTCAGATCCCCATGTAGGAATGTTGTCTCCAAATGTGACCACAAAGATGTCCCCCTAAAGCCAATAATCACTTTGATACCAAATGTAGATTTTAACCTTGTACAATAATTTACTAAAAACATATTTTCAATAAAAGATGAACAAATATACAATGGGAAATACACACAATACATAGATTTTTTTCCCTTCAGGAAACCCAAACCGGGAAAACCAACATATTATATATTCATTCACATCATACATTGTTTACAATACAATATACATATAGGAGCCAGTGGCATCCAAAACCTTAATCCAATGACCTGGATTAGTCAACAACCCTAATTCCTTAACCTAAAATAGAAAACCATCAGCAAAAAAACAATGTGCCAAAAACCTCCCAAAAATGGACATGAAAACCTAGGACCAGCCAAAAATGGATACAAAAACTGAGTAAAATATTTTTTTCCAGGGGCTCCACCCCCCTGCAACCCCCCCTCTTAGTTTTAGTCGTGCAAAGAATATAACACATATCCAACAAAGAGAAGGAAAGATATGATTGTTACTCACTTATGGTTATTAATCTTAAACTACAAGGGATTCATAGTGAGACCATACAAAACCATTTATAGTTTACTTCCATGATTAGTAGTTTTTGACAACCTATATTTATGTTATCATATGTCCATGAAGAATGGACTTATGTTAGCATACCCAACCACAATTGGGGACTCTACCTTACTAGGATATGTGATAGGGGGGTCTTATACTAGGCAAGGAATATGATATTAATCTATAGGTAGGGATTAATATGGAACTAAGGGTTCTCCAATAGGTTGAATTGAATCAAAGTAATTATCTAGCTACTAATACTTGCTCCATTCCTAGCCTTTCTTCAAATCATGGATCAACTAAATCTAAATTTGGTTCTGTATATACTAAAAGATATGAAACTCAATCAAATTCTTGGAAATAAATGGTTAGAGGTTCATGGAAGTAGGAGACGAAGGAACTGAAAATGAAGTCACAGAAGCCAACACCTACTTGCTAAACAACCTATAACATAGAAGCCAATGGGTAGGAAACATGGATGTTAGTATAGAGTACAAATCAATGATCTCATTTACGTAATATTTGAACGTTTTTATTTTGATTTCATTTTTCCCCCGACAATGATATAAGTTTCTACATCCTCCAATTAGACAGGGAAAATGCCATTAAAAAAAATTAATAGTGATTTTTTGCTAGACCTTCGCTATCCTAAAGTATCTAAGAAAATTTATTTGGTACGATAAGAATTAATACCAAAATCAAACACAATCGTCTCTTACAATGAGAATCGAATAAGTTATTTACATTCTATCATATATCCTATACATGTATATGTATAGCACATATACATAGCATATATAGAATGATAGTTTATAACGTATACATATACTCATTTTGTTATTATGATAATGTTTTAAAAATATAAATCATATCATTAATTGAAAATATACATTTACCTTCATTATAAAAAAACATTTATATAATACTTATATATTATTATTAGCATAACCACAATAACATGGTTGATGACATCCCTAAACATCGAACTATGCCTTCAACATTAAATGATTAGGCCTTTACCATTTAATGATTTAATGACATATTTTTTTTCACCAGAAAAAATTACGCTTTATATATATTTATATAAAAAGATCCATATACAAATCAAATTCCAATACATACATAATTGCATTTCCAATCACAAAAACTAAATTGTTGTAGCATAATTTGAACCCTAAAAACCATCCAAAATAGAGGATTATCGCCTAAAGAATAGAATTTTTTCATCCCTCACCTAGAGAGCTCTCAAAATAACATGTCATCACCCACAAAATATCACCAGGAAACTGAAACTAAACATTTCAAGAACATAAACTGAACATTTCAATAACACAAGCCTGGACCCTTATGCCCAACCTCCAAAAGAAAATAAATTAAATTTCCCTCTGGAAGCAACATTGATTATTTTGATTGTGTATCTTCCTCCTAGTTAAACTCCCCGTAGATATGTGTATACTCTAAAGTTGTGAAGTCCATCATGAGAGCCTTTATCCACAATTTCCAAAATGTCAAGTCCATGACCTGAATGTCACCTTTCCCATTCAACCAATCTATGACAATCTTGGAATCACCAAAAATATGTAAACCCGTAATATGAAGTTGAGTAGCCAAAAACAACCGGGCCCACACCCCCAAAAGTTCATCTCTAATGTTTGTTCATGTTCCACAGTTCAACATCCACTTATATTTTCTGTGATTATTTAGTTTTATAACTCCCCCTACCCCACAAAGTTGACCTCCTCGCTACACTGCTCCATCGAACCAACTCACTGGAGTTCCATCATTTATCTTCTGTGGGACTTTGAGTCTTAAGGTCGGGTTTTTGCTTAACCTTGTACTCCCTATCCATCCCCAGATATTGCGGTAAACCTTAGTTGTTGTTTCCTAGGTATTCTCAAATATCACATAGTTTCGCTCCAACCATATTTTCCAACTAATTATGGAAGGCAACGTGTTCCACTTTGGATGCCAATGAAACCATTCCTTAAAACAAAACTATAATTTTGTACCATACCGGACAAAATTTAAATTTAATGTTGCTAGCATGTCTTTCCATATCTGTTGGGTAATCCTACAATTTATCATCAAGTGTTGAGTCAAGTACAATTCGTTTTTACATAAAGTGCAAATACCCATACCAATATGCCATCTTCTTTGTAAATTTTCCAAAGAGAGGATCATGTTTTCCATCATTAACCATGTGAAAAGTTTCAACTTTAATGCCAAATCCCAATTCCATACACCACCATGCCACCATTTATCACTCATGTTCCATATTTTGAAGGCAATGACATCATATGCATTTTTGGATGAGATTACACCTTGTGGAGATACACCCTTTCCACACTAACTCATACGGAGAATCCGTAAAAAATATACCTGCACGCTTTAGCACTCTACATAATCCTTCCCATTCAACTGCCTATGTTCTCGCGAATCCAAAATCCAGATCTGATTTCCACGAAAGGATGTGACATATGAGCATTCAAAACTTCATGGAACTTTTGGAAAATGGAAATTAGGGAAGAAGTTTAACACAAGAGAATGGTTAACACTCGTAATTATTTAAATTTATTAAATTCCCATTATAAATAGGTGATGATCATTTTCATAATATAAAAATTTACAGAAAGAGATCATTCAATAATTTGAATTGAGGACAAAAATATCTCTCACTACAAAGTATATTGACATTGTGAAAATGAAAAATTAAGTCCTGCCTTGATACCACATGTGATTTTAGAAGGAACAATTTTTGGCACAAAATCAATATGTTTAATGATCCCACAAGTATGCCAAGATTACATAGAAATAATGGAGATTAGTTGTTGTGATTAGTTGAGGTTGGTTTCAACCGTTTTAAACCGTATGTCATCATATATATATATATATATATATATATATATATATATATATATATATTCTCATTGATTAATTGAATGAAGCGTGGCTTTGCTTCCCCTTCCTCTAGGTGTTGTATTTACTGAGGAGTCAGTTTTTCATTCTCTCTATTCTTAAGTTGGTATCAGAGCGTGGAGGTTTGTTGCTGCATGGAGGTATCGTGGCCATTGTGAGAGGACCCCACAAGAGATCATTGAAGAGGTATCTTCCACCTACTTCCATCTAGATTCTGAGAGGAGCCTAGCTAGTCGTTGCTCTGTGAAGGTGACATAGTTGCTTCAAGGCATGTTGCAGGAGCATCCCTACTGGAGGAGAGATCGCTCACAACTATGGTGCTTCTCTCTGGTCTGTGTGGAGAGGCTGAGTAACCAAGATGTTGCATGGAGGATTGTTTGATCACTCAGATCACACCTGCATAGAGAGGTTGTGCGACATGCATGGAGTTGAGCGTCTACGTGAGAGGGAGTGGAGCATATGCATGGAGAGGGCATGGATCATCTATGTGAGAGTAACATGCTAGTGCTTCTTTAAGATCTGGTGCTTCTCCCTGCTACGTGTTTCCATATCTCAGAGCTGTCTATCATCTGAATTGGAGATCTGTGTGTTTCCATTGCTGCCAATATAAGTGGGTAGTTGTTTGAGAGAAGACCAGGTGATTTTGACTTTCTATAAGGTGAATAATTTTGTAGAGATGGAGAATCCACTAGAAAAAACTTATCTCAAAGAAGCCAATAAGTTATATGGCTTGAATTTCATCAATTGGAAATTCAAGATGCAGACCTTGATGTAAGGTTATGGTGTATGAATGATCGCGAAAGGAGATGAAGCACGACCCGATGTGGTTGTACGTGCGACAGTGACAACAATCCAAGATTGGGATAAGTGGGAGAACAAAGGCAAGGTATTGTTGATAATGTTTGTCAAAAATAACATAATTTCTCACATTAGAGAGCTAAGACTTTTAATGAAACCTGGAAAGAACTTAAAGATCTGTATCAAACTAATAATACAAATCGCATACTTTTCCTAAAGAGTAAATTGCTAAGTATTAAAATGGATATAAATGAGTCTCTTAGTACTTTTCTTGGGATAATTAAAGACATGAAAGATAAATTGGGATATATAGGAGAAAAAGTGTCAAACATTGATCCTGTCACAATTACCTTAAATGGAATGATAGAGGACTATCAAATGTTTATAACAGGCCTTATAGCAAGGGAGAAAGCTCCTAATTTTGAGGAACTGATAGGTATATTGTTGCAAGAGGAAGAGAGGCACGCGAATTTGAAGCCTGAGAATTCATACTTAGCACTATGGACAAAGAAGAGATTCTCTAAAGGGAAACCATGAGAAGGAGGTAGAGGAGGAAGTTCATTTTAGAGGAAGTCATTTCCAAATCCAAATCAAGGTATGCCATCTAATATAAATGAGCCTAAGTGTTTCTATTATGGTAGGACAAGGCATCTTGCTAGAGAATGTTATAAGAAGAAAAATGATGATGAGTCTAAGCATAAAAATAGAAAACATTTAGGACATTTTGCAGAAAATATGAATTTTGATTCAAAAGATCTCAGATTGTTTATGTCTAATGTTGCACTAGTCTCTGTTGAAACTGATGATATTGACACATGGTTTGTTGATTCTGGAGATTCAATTCACATGACATGTAATAAGAATTGGTATATAAACTAAATTAAAGAAACACATAATTGTGCCCATATTTATCTTGGAGATGATCACTCTTATCAAATCAAAGAATATGGAGATATTCTAGTAACACTTTCAAATGGTACTATCAGACACATTTGCAATGTTGTGTATGTCCCTGGGATAAAAAAAAATTTGATTTATGTGTCAACAATTACAGATCATAATTTGAAGGTTGAATTCTTCAAGACACATTGTATAGTGAAGGACTTGCAGGATCATTACAAAATTTTTGCCTCAACAGTTGAGTTGGAGGTCTGTACAAACTTGATGTCACCAACAAGAATCATCAAGCATTGACTTCTGCAACTATGCCTACATAAACTATTTGGCACCAAAGGTATGGTCACATTAATTATCATGATTTGTTGTTATTACAAAAACAAAGTATGGTTGAAGGACTCCCTATGTTGAAAAATGAGTATGCTACTTGTGAAGGTTGTGCATTAGGAAAGATGCACATAGATGAATTCCCCTCTAATCATGATAGGAGAAAAATAGATCTATTAGAAAATTTTCACATTGATGTTTGTGGACTAATGCAGACAAAGTCGCTAGGAGGTGCTTATTATTTAATATTTTTTTTTTTATGATTGCACAAGGTACACATGGGTGTATTTCCTTAGGAGAAAGAGTGATGTTTTTGAATATTTTAAGGAATTTGAAAACATGGTGGAGAAGCAAACAACAAATTCCATTAAAATCCTCTTCTCGGATCAAGAGGGAGAGTACAGATTAGAGAAATTCATCAAGTATTGCAAACATCATTAAATAGTATAGCAATTTACAGTACCCTACACTACACAACAGAACGGAGTTGCAGAAAGGAAAAACAAAACTCTGGTGGAGTGTGCACAAAGTATGATGAAAGGTAAGAATCTCTCAAATTCTTTTTGGGTTGAATCCATTAGGACGGATATTTATTTAAAGAATAGAAGTTCAACAAGGTGTCTTGATCATAAAACTCATTTCAAAGCGTTGTATGATTCTAAACCAATAGTTAATAATTTGAGGATATTTAGGTGTAAGGATTTTTCACATATTCCAAAGGAGAACATGAAGAATCTTGATGCTAAGGTTATCAAATGTATTTTTATAGGGTATTGCTCATAATTTAAAGAATATAAATTGTTTGATCAATCTACTCACAAAGTGTTTGCAAGTAGAGATGTAATTTACCATGAGCGAGAATAAAAAAATAATGAAGACAACAATCATGAAGGATGGAATGTACTTATTGAATATGAAGAGGTCAAAGAAGAGAAGTAGCAGCAGGAAAGGGCATCTAGTGACATGGATACATTCAACAGTGAAGAAGGATCTTCACAAAACAGAGAAGAATTCACTAGCCAATTGAGAAGATCTTCTCGATAGGTTCGTCCACCTGAAAAGTATAAATACTATGCCCTGATGAGTAATATTTCAAATATCATGGAACCCGTGATTTTTAATGAAGCTAATGAACATGAAGAGTGGAAAATCAATGGAGCAAGAATATGACTTTATAATGAAAAACAAAACTTGGGAATTGACTGAATTGCCTAAAGATAAAAAGCCCATAAGATGTAAATGGATATACAAACCTAAATTCAAAGAAGATGGTAGTATAGATAAATATAAATCCATACCAGTAGCAAAAGGGCATTCACAAAATGAGGGCATTGATTATGTAGAAACATTTGCACCAGTAGCTAAATTAAATATAGTAAGAATGTTACTTACATTAGCTACAAAGTACCATTGGAAGCTTCACCAATTAGATGTAAAACCTGTTTTTCTAAATGGTGAGTTAAAAGAGGAGGTTTACCTTACTCAACCAAAGGGGTTTGTGAAAAGTGTTCATGAACATTTAATGTGTAAATTAAAGAAAACATATGAGGACTGAAACATACACCTAGGTCGTGGTATGAGAAGATAGATTGCTTCTTTCTTCGGCAGGGTTTTATGAGGAGAAAAAGTGATCGAAATCTGTATAACAAGTTTGATGAAAAGGGGCATGTTGTATTGATTTCCTTATATGTTGATGATTTAATTATTATCAAAAATTCAGAAGAATTGATTAGTGGAATTAAGAAGCATATGTCACAAGTATTTGAAATGAAATATCTTGGTGAGTTACATTACTGCCTAGGTCTTGAAGTTTGAATAAATTCTAGCCAAACCTTTGTGTCTCAAGGTAAATATGTCAGAGAAGTACTTAAGAAGTTTAAAATTGATCAGTGTAAAGTTTCTTATGTTCCAATGCAACAAAACATAAAAATCTTTCACGATGATGGTTCAAAACAGGTAAATGGTACAATGTACAGACATATGATGGGAAGTCTGAATTATATCACTACAACAAGACCTGACGTAGCATACTATGTTAGTGTGTTAAGTCATTTTATGGAAAACCCTCTAGTAATCCATCGGAATGCAGCGAAAGGGTTACTCGGGTATCTCAAAGGCACAATCGATTATGGTATTAAATATACTAATTCATTTGATGTTGAGCTGAAAAGATACTCAGATTCAGACTAGCCTGGCAATCTAGATGATCATAGATCTATTGTAGGTTATTCCTTTGGAATTGGATCCGAGATTGTTTCATGGAGCAGTAAGAAGAAAACTATTGTATCGTTGTCATCTACTGAGGCAGAATATAAAGCATTGTCTGCAACAAATTGTGAAGTTGTTTGGTTGAGAAGACTACTTCAAGATGCTGGAGAAGAACAAAGGAAAGCTATGTTCATCAAATTTGATAACCAGAGCTAAATCAAGTTGGAAAATAATCCAGTTTACAATTTAAGGACAAAACATGTTGATGCTCAATTTCATTTTGTTCGAGAAAAGATGCAGTCTAATGACATTGTTTTAATGTATTGTAATACTAGTGAAAATGTTGTTGATATTTTCACTAAGCCTCTTTGGAAGATAAAATTTGAACTATTTAGAGAGATGTTAGGTGTGGATGTCATTGGTCAATCATTTATCCATTAAAGGGGAGACTTAGAAATAATGGAGATTAGTTGTGGTGATTAATTGAGGTTGATTCCAATAGTTTAANTATATATATATAATTTCTCATTGATTAATTGAAGGAAGTGTGGCTTTGCTTCCCCGACCTCCAGGTATTGTCTTGCATGAGGAGTTGGTTTATTCTCTCTATTCTTAAGTAGCTTAACGCGGCCAAAATTAAGTTATGTAATCATAAAAAATTGCCCTAATCTATTTTCCAAAAACTTAAACATCTAAAATTTTCTTTAAACTCATAATATGTAGTTAATAATAGAACTCTATCTAAATTTTTATGTATGCTAATACTATTATGCAATTGAACTCTATCTAGTGATACATTGTTAATGCAATATTTATAGGTGTAGACTCTAGAGAGTGAGTTGTTAAATGTTACTAAAAAAATAAGTACTTGAAGGGCCATGCATTAGTTAATTGATTTTTCAAAGTTGATCAATTAGTTATCTTATCTTTGGCAATCATGGTCTTTATTATTTTGGGGGAGATTTTTAATTAACTTTGATAATTATGGTGCTTATCATTTTGGGAGATATTTCTATTTGATTATTATTTTGAAAGATATTTTGTACAATTAAATATGAGGAAGATGTGTAATTCCATTTCTACTCAATATGAAGATGGCATGTAACATTTAAAAAAAAATGATTAATAACAAAAAATAACTCAACATTATATCAACTATATATGTAGTAATTGAAAATAAAAAAAGATGAATATTAATAACAAAAAATATTTCAATATCAACTATATGACATGATGATATTTACTAGCAACAACCACTTTTATGTAAAAAGTGGTTGATATATGCGATAGACTCCATTAATTTAGAAAGGTGGAAAATGGCATCGGACCTATATCAACCACTTTTTACATAAAAGTGGTTGTTTCCGGCCAACATACTTTCCGGATCACCATTAATATATTAATACATAATTAATGTATTAATTAATTATTTCATTAATATTATATTAATGTATATAAATTAATGAGATCTATTAATGTAATGTATTACATTAACCTAATAGATAATAATAATGTATAAATGTAATCTATAAATTAAAGTATTACGTTACATTAACATATAATGTAATTGATTGATACATTAATAGTGTAATGTATTAATTAACTAATAAATTTATACATTATTAGTTAATACATTACAAAAATATTAATAGAGTAATAAAATAATACATTAATAATATAATGATACGTTGATGTATTGTATTAATATAATGTATAAATTAAAATAAATTAATACATAAAGTAACTTATTAATTGAATGATACATTAATAATGTAATGTATTAATTAATATATACATTAATGTATAATGTAAAATATATTAATTAATTTATACATTAATACATTAAATATAATATTAATAATATATTTATTAATATTATTAATCACTAATATATAAATATTTATATTTATATTAAAACATAAATATTAATATTAAAACATTAATATTAACATAATTAATACATTAAAAAGTATCAATACATTATTAAAATATTAATACCTTAATAAATACATCATTAAAGTATTAATACATTAATAATAAATAATTAAAATATTAATTAATTAATACATTATTAAAGTATTAATACATTAATAATGTAACTTATAATGTAAAGTATTCATTAATTTATATATTAATTAGTTTATACATTAAATCCATTATTAATAATGAATTTATTATTAATATTATTAAGTAACATTAAGTATTAATTAATTTATATATTAATTAGTTTATGAATTAAATACATTATTAATAATATATTTATTAATATTTTTAATACACTAAAATATTAATATTAATATTTATAATAAAACATAAATATTGATATTAAAAAAATAACTTTAAAGAATTGATACATTAAAAAGGTAACAATACTTTAATACTACATTATTAAAATATTAATACCTTAATAAATACATTATTAAAGTATTAATACATTAGTAATACATTATTAAAATAATAATACATTAATACATTAGTAATACATTATTAAAGTATTAATACATAAATACAATAATTTATAATGATCATGCTTCAGTATGGTTGGCCATGATCATGGCTAACTTTGGTAGAACTTTGTTCTCTTTGGGAAGGAAAGGTTCACTATGGTTGACATGGATAATTATGGTTGACCATGACCATGGTTAACTTCCATAGACCTTCATCGTGGTTAACTTCTGTAGACCTTCACTATGGTTGAAGTTTACTATGGATGAACTTCATTATGGTTGAACTTGGTTGACCATGACCATAGTTGACTCTGGTTGACCATGGTTGACAATGATTAACCATGTTTGACAGTGGTTGTCCATAAACGATCATGGTTAGTCATGACCATAGTTGAGCAAGACTACGGATGACATTCAGATAATGAAATTTGGAAGTGTTTGTCACATTATGACGACATGGTATTCATGTAACATTGTGACAATGAAGCTATGTTGATGACATTGTGATGACGAGGCTATGTTCGTCAGATTGCGACGACAAGATATTTGCATCACGATATGATGACAAGATATTTGCATCACATTCCAATGACAGGGCTATATTCATCACATTGTGACGAATATATATTTGTTGTCACATATTGACGACGATGGGGATATTGGGACAAGGGTTTAAGGTTCATCACATTACAATGACACGTCATTTAAGTAAAGATTGGCAATGTGATGAACATAAATGTCGTATATTCATCGTAGAAATTTGTTGACTTTGGGAAGGAAAGGTTCACTATGGTTGACATGGTTAATTATGGTTGACCATGGCCATGGTTAACTTCCATAGACCTTCACCATGGTTAAATTTTGTAGACCTTCACTATGCTTGACGTTTACTATGGATGACCTTCACTATTGTTGACCTTGGTTGACCATGACCATGGTTGACTGTGGTTGACCATGGTTGACAATGGTTAACCAAGTTTGATAGTTTTTATCGATAGGTGACCATGGTTAGCCATGACCATAGTTGACCAAGACTACGGATGACATTCAGATAGTGAAATTTGGAAGTGTTTGTCACATTATGATGACATGATATTCACGTAACATTGCGACGATGAAGCTATTTTGATGAAATTGGGATGGAGAGGCTATGTTCATCATATCGTGACAATATGGTTATATTTGTGACATTGCAAGGGAGGGAATAAGTTCACCAGATTACGACAACAAGATATTTGCATCACAATATGATGAGAGGATATTTGCATCACATTGCAATGATGGGGCTATGTTCATCACATTGCAACGACAATATATTGTTTGTCACATATTGACGATGACGAGGATATTGCGACGAGGGGTTTATGTTCATCACATTATAATGACAAGTCATTTAAGTAAAAAGTGGCAATGTCATGAACATAAATGTCATATGTTCATCATATGTCGAATGGATATGTGATGAAAATAAATGTTGTATGTTCATCACATAGCGATGACAGGATATTTATTTCAATAATGGGGCGATGTTCATCACAGAGTGATGACAGGACATTGTTTTTCACATTATGACGATAGGATATTTGTGTCACAAATGGTGAGGATATGTTCATCACATTAAGACGATGAGGTTGTGTTCATCACATTGCAACAATATGGTTATTTTTATCACATTGTGATGACGAGGTTATGTTCATCACATTGCGACAATATGGTTATGGCCAGTCATGTTCGTCACATTGCGACAATATGGCTATATTCATAAAATTGTGACAATATGGTTATGACAAGACATGCTTGTCACCTTGCAAAAATTTTTGTTATGGCGACTCATGTTCTTCACATTGCAACAATATTGTTGTGTTTGTCACATTGTGACAATATGGTTATGGCCAACCATGTTCAACCATTGTCAACCATGGTCAACCATAGTCAACCATGGTCATGTTCAATTGTCACATTTTCAATATGGTTATGGCCAACCATTGTCAACCATGGTCAATGGTCATGGTCAATATCGTTGTGTTTGTCACATTGTGAGAATATGGATATGGCCAACCATGTTAAACCATTTTGAACCATGGTCATGGTCAATCAAGGTCAGTCATATTTATGTTCGTCACATTGCGACAATATGGTTATGTTCGTCACATCGTATTTTCAACATATAAGGCCAAGTTTGTATGTTGTTTTTTCACATTATGATGATATGATATTTGTGTCACAGACAGTGAGGATATGTTCATCAGATTAGGATGACGAGGTTATGTTCATTACATTGCAACAATATGGTTAGTTTCATCACATTGTGATGACGAGGTTATGTTTATCACATTGCGACAATATGGTTATGGCCAGTCATGTTTGTCACATTGCGACAATATGTTTTTATTCATCGAATTGCGACAATATGGTTATGAAAAGACATGCTCATCACATTGCGAAAAATATTGTTATGGTCGCTCATGTTCTTCACATCGTGACAATATGGTTTTGTTCGTCACATTGTGACAATATGGTTATGGCCAACCATGTTCAACCATTGTCAACCATACTCAACCATAGACAACCATGGTCATGGTCAATCAAGGTCAACCATATTTATGTTCATCACATTGCGACAATATGGTTATGTTTGTCACATCATATTTTTAGCATATAAGGCTAGGTTCGCAACATTGCAACAATATGGTTATGTTCGTCACATCGTATGTTCAACATATAACACTAGGTTCGTCACAGTGCGAAAATATGGTTATGTTCGTCACATTGCAAGGGAGGGGATAAGTTCGCCAAATTGTGATGACAAGATATTTGCATCACAATATGATGGGAGGATATTTGCATCACATTGCAATGATGGGGCTACGTTCATCACATTGCGACGACAATATATTGTTTGTCACATATTGACGATGACGGAGATATTGTGACGAGGAGTTTATGTTCATCACATTACAATGACATGTCATTTAAGTAAAAAGTGGCAATGTGATGAATATAAATGTCGTATCTTCATCATATGTCGAATGGATATGTGATGAAAATAAATGTCATATGTTCATCACATAGCAATGACATGATATTTATTTCGACAATGGGGCGATGTTCATCACATTGCAACAATATGGTTATGGCCAATCATGTTCATCAGATTGCGACAATATGGTTATGTTCGTCACATTGTGATAATGTGGTTATGGACATTCATGTTCATCACATTGGGACAATATGGCTATGTTCGTCACATTGCGATAATGTGGTTATGGAAAGTCATGCTCATGGCATTGCAACAATATGGTTATGTTCGTCAAATTGCGACAATATGGTTATGGCAAGTCATGTTCATCACATTGTGAAAATATGGTTATGTCCATTAAATTGCAAAACTCGACGCAATGTTCGTTAAATTGAAAGACTCAACACTATGTTCGCCACATTGTAACAACAAATCATTTAATGAGTTATAGTTATTATAAGAGCATTGATAACAAATCATATGGATCATTGTAGATGATGAGTTATATTATTCTAAGGACATTGATAACAAATCTACTTGATTTATACATTATAGATGATAATTTATATTTGTCCTAAGAACATTTAAAGGAAATCAACTTGTTTTACCAGTTGCAGATGACAATTTATACTAATTATAAAGACATTGATAGAAAATCAACTTGAAATTTGATGATGATTTATTATTGTTATAAGAATTTATTATTGTTACAAGTCTCCTACGCATAGAAAACTTGCATTCAAATCCATATTCTAAAACCATTAAAATAAAGAGGACTGTTATGATCCTTTATAACTATATAGACTATATTTTTAATTATATATTATATAGTTAAAAAAAATCTAGAAATTTTTAATATATGAATAATTAAAATAGTGTTTATGACTATTATTACATTGAATAGAAAAATAAATAAAAAATTAAAATATAGTTTATTACTATTACTCCATTAAGAAATACATATTTAATAGAATAATATAAAAACTAAAAATGCAATTTATGTATTCATATTATTTTATTAATAAATATTTGAAAAAATCTAAATATAAAAAATTTGTAGTTTTTTTCAAAACTAAATATATTTACAATTTTTTAAAGATGAAATAACAATTCAACTAAGTTAAAATAAATTAATACACTATTAAAATAACATATTAATAAAGTAGTAATACATTATAAAAGTAATAATATATTGATGATGATGATGATGATGATGATGATTAACGTCCACTAAGACCTAATTGGTCTATCGGATCTTAAGAGGGTAAGTGATTACTTGTGATTCTTTAGAATTTTGTTTCTACACTCGAAAAGCATTAAGAGAAGCTTTCCAAGATCACCATACTTTTGTTGAGTTAAGAGTTTAGGAAGGTTGGTAGTGTGATCAATATTTTGAAAATGAGATCTAATATGGGTATAGGTTGGACAAACTAAGAGAAAGTGATTTTCATCTTCAACCTTCTTAGTGTCACAAAGGTCACACACTCCTTCATCCCATGACGTTTTAGGAATTGACCAACGCCCAATTTCACTATGGAGCTCGACTGAGAATTTGTTCTTATCTTAGCAATGCTTATTTTTTTCTTTACACTTGGCCAAATAGATAGATAATTTTGATCTTCTAGATTAGGGTTGATTATATCTTTATAATACCTTAATTTTCTTTTTTCCTCTAACTCTTTATCACACCACATTTTTTCCTTAAATTTTGATTTGACGTTTTTTTAATAGTATCTTTATTCTGCAAAATGGTTTCTTCCATGATTCCACAATAGTTTAGCCAAGACCGGACGTATTTATGCCATCCTCGCTTGAGTCGATGGTGGTTATGACTTGATTTGGAAGAAATTTTAGGTAGCCTCTTATCTTCCATGTTGTTTAACTTGTTCTTATACATTAGGTATCTAGTCATAGCCATGCTCTCAATGGGGGAGAGGCTTGTTTCTATGAGGAGGATGGGATAGGGCGTATTTCCTTTAATTTTGATATTATAGGTTATAAAATTATTTTGTATTTTCTCTATCTTTCTCCGGGATTCACGAGAGATACTACAGCCCCAGACTTCACATACATAAAGAATAACAGGTGTAACAAGAGTCTCAAAGAGGAGTTTCTTCTTATCCCAACTCCAAATTTCAGCTGATTTACAATTGTTTTCAATCCCATAATAATCTTTCCATCCCCCAATAATCCTTTTCTCAATGATATAATTCCAATTAAGCTTGTGGTGAATATCAATTCCAAGATATTTGTATGAAGTCACTTCCTCCAAGTTGTTGTTGTCATATACCAAGTTATCATAAGGGATCTTATTGGATTTAATAATCATGACCTTAGTCTTATCAGTGTTAACAATCATACCCATATTGGAGCAAAAATCCTTGAGGATTCTTAATTGATTTTCAAGATCATGGGGACTCCTTTCCATAAGAACAATATCATCGGCATAAAGAAGAAGATTGATGACTACACCAGTGAGAGTAGGGCCGAAACAACCTGCTTTTTCCAAACATTCTTCCAATTTATCAATGTATATGCCAAAAAGGGTAGGGGACAAGGGACAACTTTGTTTGACTCTGATATTGCAGTTAATCTCTTTTGACCAGCCCTTAGTGTTTTTAAACTTAGCAATAACGTTCTCATACATCCTTATTGTAGCAGCCCTCAACTTGAGAGGCACTTTTATCTCTTCCAACCTATTCCAAAGGTTTTTCCTAGGAACCATGTCAAAAGCTTTTCTAAAGTCAACAAAACAACAAAAAAGAATTGTTTTAGTATTGCGAAACTCCTCTGCAATGATCCTAAAGGTAACAAGATGGTCCATAGTTGAATGATATCTCCTAAACCCGTCCTGGCCTTTAGCTCTTTTACTGTGACTTTCTAGCCAAATGTTAATCTTCTTTTCCAAAATAATTCCATAAAGCTTAGCTAAAATCGGGCTAATCATAATTGTCCTATAATTAGAGGGAATGTTTTTATTCCCATTTTTAAAAATAGGAACAATGAGAATTTGCATCCAGGGTTTAGGGAAACCCTGCTTGACTGCTAAATTGAAGAGCTTGTGTATGTGAGGGATAAGGATTGGCCCTCTGATTTTAAAAATTTCAGCTTGGTAGCCTTCAATGTCCTTAGCTTTCCCATTTGTGAGTCGCTTAACCCCGAACTCTATGTTCGTTAAGGGAATCCTATTATTTTCTTTAGTATTGCATTTTAGAATTTGGCTCCAGAACTTCTTAGGATCCAACCTGTATAGTTGTGAAAGTTGCTCTTGCCTTTTATTGATACAGTGTCTTTTTTTCCTTTTAATTAGGGCTTTGTACGTATTGATCTTATCGAGTTTTAAGGGCTCATTAGAAGCATCCCTAATGGATTTCCTAGCAATTTTACATTCTTTATCATACCAAGGGTTGGTTGTTCTATTATTCTTTTTATGGGACACCTTGAAAGAGAACTTGTTAATGGAAGTGGAAAGAGTAGTTGTAAAATTATGATAGAGTTATTCAATGTTGTCCTTATAAGTTAGGAGTTTTAATTTACTATTTAAATCCTTTAATAAAGTGTCAATTTTACTTTTGTCAAAGCGCAAATTCATTTGATTATCAGAATTCTCTTTAATGGTGCTCCTATGCATGGAAAATTTCAGAGTTAGGGTTAAAGGTTTATGATCAGAATTAGGCTCATGGTCATTTAAAAGGTCAAAAGTTGTTATTTGGTTGGAAACGGGTGTAAGCTTTAAACCTGCGAAGTAAAGCAATGCCTATAGATTCTTAAGCAATACAGAAATTAATCAATGGATCATACACAGAGTACACACACACACACACACACACACACACACACACATGCAAAGAATATAACACATATCCAACATTCTCCCACTTATTGTTTTCTTTGCATCTAGGGGTCCAGGGGATTATATAGTCAACAATCCAGGGAAGCAATGCCCATTGTTACTCTACACCAAGAGAACTTTTCTGTGCTC
>ML779196.1:1632775-1651375 GCA_009831015.1 Picea engelmannii
TTGTTATGTGCATCTGATGATGATTGCTTATCCATTTAAGTGTGTAAGGATTATGATGAGTTTGTGTTTTTAATCCCAATTTCTTAACCAATTCTTCTGAGATTAGATTATATTGAGATACATTGTCGATTAATGTGTCTATTTTAGTGTGTCATATGATTACCCTTATATGAAACAACTTGCTTTTACAATCAATGTCTTCACCAAATTTACCTGTCATACCAACCAATGAAATATTTGACTCATCACCTGAATCCGATCCCAAGTCTGTGGGCTTTGATGTCATTGCCACTGTTTGGGTTCCCTACTTTTCTTTGAACCACTTTAGCCTCTTCTCGGGATGAAACTGCCAACATTTGTCCTCATCATGTCCCTCTTTCTTTCAATGCTTGCAAGAGGGCTTTCCTTCCTTCTTTGTCACGGCATTTGCATTCTTGCCATGCTTTTTCCTCTTGTCTTCTTTCTTTGAAAATGATGATTCCCCTGACACACCTGCTTTTCCTGCTTCAATATATGTAGCTTGAACAGAAACCTCATCAAGGTTAGTGGGTCCAAACATGAAAACAGTGTTTATAATATATGTAGGTAAACCTCCTATATACTTCATAAGGGTTTCTTGTGTTTGCAAAGGAATGTCTAACATTAATGCCATTTTTCTAAATCCATCAGTGTATTCTTGCACTATTTATCCTTTTCTTAGTTTTAAAGATTTCCATTCAATTATTGCTTTTTCTTTATAACCCAAAGGATAAAACTGTTTCCTAAGTGCAGAAATGAAATTCTTCCATGATGGAAATACATTACCCACATCTTGTGTTCCTTTTTGCAGCTTGCTTTGCCACCAGATAAGAGTTGTACCTGCAAGTCTCAAAGATGCCAACTTAATTTGTGTGGCCTCATCCTTGATCTGTTGCACACTGCAGTATATATCCATCTGCCTGATCTAGTTATCAAGTTTTTCTGCATTTACTTCACCATCATATATGGGAAACTCAAATTTTACATCAAGTTTTAACAATGGCATTTCATGTTTATTCTTATGAACATTTTTCTTCTCATTAGATTTAGAACTTGAACTTGAAGAATAAGGAGAAGAAGGAGGTGTTGATGGAGGTGAAGGAGGAAAGTGAGGATGGTCCTCTTCCTCTTCACTTTTTCCTTTTGAAGAATTACCCAAAACTGGTCATTTCCGTTCCAAATAATCTTTGTACAAAACTGTCACCATCTCCGACATAGCATGGAATGTTTTTCAGAACTCTTTCTCATCTTGAGAAATCCCTTCTTCCGATGCCATCTTCTCACTGTGAGAAGCTCTTTTTCTCAATCCAATTAATGGATTCTTTGCAACAAGTTCGCAAAACTCAAATCCAAACGTCAACTAGCTCTGATACCACTTGATCCATAGGATCTTTTAAATGACTATGGTTGAGTTTTTATTTTGCATGTGTTAAATAACCATTTGAGAAACTTAGTGAAAGAATGAGGAAAGAAGAGGAATTATAACAACCATATACACATATGCAGATCTGAAATGAAATAATAGACAGCAAACCATAACACGCAGATTGATAACGGAGTTCGGCACAACTTTGCCTACGTCTCCGGGCCTTTATCTCTGTGGGGGAGGCTTCTTTATTTTCTGCTCAAAAGCTCAAAAGTACATCGTTGCAATGCAAAATGGATACAAGACTGATCTGGTCATGTTCATCTAGATCTCAAGAACCCTGCAAAGAAAACGGCACACAAAACGGATGACCGAAGCTCCCAGAAATGATCCGACAGCGTCTCCTTCTCAAAAGATTCTTTGCATCAAAATGGCTTTGGCTTGGATTTTCTTCAGCATAACTCTGCTCTAAATATTCCTTCATGGCCTCAAACAGGCCTGGTTTATATAGCCTTGAAGTTGGTTTCTCATCTCCAACTTCCTCCAAGAATTTGGGCTCCAAAAATAGCCAATATCCCCCAAAAATGGAGAGAATTAACTAAAAATAGGCACATTAATAATAAAAAAACCCAAATCATAGGTATAAAACCCACTTTTTCAACAAATCGGGTGCTAGCCCCCTGATCTCGTGCGCACGCCCTTCGGCATGGTCGTATGGAGGGCCATGTGGCCGAGCGCTCATGCATTGGCCCCCCTTCTCGCGCTCCAGCCCCGGTCTTGTGGCGTTTGTATAGGGCCACGGACCAACCTGTTACAACCGCCCACGCATGTATTAACAACTCCGCACATATGGTGTGGTCATGGTAATACACCGAGGGCTGGGGCTAAGCCTGACCCTTTTCCCCGCGGTTTAAACTTTTAAACGAATTCAAATGTCAAATTTGTCGTATGGTAATTAAGAACCACCATGGGGGCGAGCGGTTAGCCCAGCCCCGCCAGTCCACTGCCCACCGGGAGGTCGCGGGTTCGACCCTCGGCCATGCCTTACCAATTTTACATATAAACAAATAACCAATCACAGGGTGCCATGTGGCAGCCCACGACTGGGCCACGTGGCACCTTAACCACCAACCACAACCTGACACGTGTCAAACACTGATTGGTCCACGTGTATGCCATGTCATCTACCGTACTATCATGTCGCTTTGCCACATCATCCCTGTCGTACTGCCCTGTCAGCCTGCCACGTCAGCTGCTGATGTCACCCGTGCCACATGTCACCCTTACAGTGGTGACACGTGTCACCTCGGGATAGGTCCAACTGTACACCCGTACGCCCAAATCTGCCTGACACATGTTGTCTCCTAGAGCTGCCATGTGTCGCCTTTTGGGTTTGCCATGTCATCTGTATGAATGGTACGGTCTGCACAATTAGCATGACACGTGGACTGTACGGACTATATAGTCATCCCCCTTTTTTGCCTGTTTGACTTTTCAGACAGAACGCGATATCTTCTCCATACGGAGCCTATTTGACAAAGTAAATATACCACTAGAATCAGGAAGACGAGACAGACGCAATGGCACAGGTTTCGTCACATTCCGAGCACTTTCATTTTTGAGCATTTTTTCAAGCCCTATCAAGCTTCTGGATCCGATTTCGGATCAATTAAGAGGGTCAATCTTATGAAGTTGAATGTGAGGAGAAATGATTTTTCTAATATAACAAGCTATGCCCCCTGTCCCTATACGGTGGGATTTTTTGTTCCATGTCAACCACAAGACAAATCCTTCCATGTTAGGGACATTAGACTCCTCATGCTCCCAAGTTTCTGCTAGACAGATAATATCAATACCACTCAGGATCCAACTTATCATAGGACCTTTGCGCCATGGAAAGCCACGACAATTCCAAAAAAGGATCACAAGAGTCCCAAATTCCTGTTTATTATTATCCTTCTGGTCTCTATCCCTAACAATAGCTTTTCGATTTCTAATTATTGCCCATTTTCCTTCTTTCCTCGCTTCTTTTACCTTTTGAACTTCCTTCCTTAATTTAGCTTGGTCTTCGGGAATGAGGTCTTCATTTGTAAATATTCTTGACCCTTTTAAGCTCAAAGATTTACTAAGTATGCTATATTTATGGTCATTACAACTTACTTTGACACAGATCAGCCTATCTTTGTGATCAATTATTTTTCCTAGCCTCTTTGCTTCTATGAAGTAAGTTGTATCAATTTGTGATTTATTTGTTAATTCTTCTTTTACTATTGCTAGCATATCTTCATCTTGTTTTTCTTTTATACCAAAAATTATGAGGTTCAAGGCTCTTTTGTTACGCTCATGGTCCAATTCGATTAGCTTATTCATTTCCTCTTTGATGTCTTTGATGGGTTTGATATCCAATTTGTTTTCCATATTACTGAGGGTCAAATTGTTGGTTAGTTTTTCTTCTAGCTCTTTAATCCTATCTCTCAAGTTGTGATTTTCTTCAACCCCTCCTTCTTGGGTTGATTGTTTATATTTTTCCATTTCTTGAATTATATCCTTCATTATCTGCAATTCACTCTTGAACCTTAAGAATCTATCCTCTATTTGAGTTTGAATGGTATCTTTAATTTTTTTTATCAATCATTGTCTCTAGCTCTATTTTGAGTTTTATGTCTCTTTCTTCACTCTTTTTTTCTAATGTTTCTAACTCTATTTGGATTTTGGCATCTCTCTCTTCTCTTTTTTTTTTCTACTGATTTTATATAATCGTAAAGGATCTCTAGGGTGATTTTGGGGGGCCTCCCCTTGTTAGGGTGAGATTTTGGAATAGGTGGTGGAGTGCTCATATTGAAAAGAAGAGAAAAAAATGTAACAATTTTTATTATGGATTGACTTTATCTCTCAAATCAACTTTTACTTCTGAAACTTAAAATAAATAAATAAATAAAATATATTTAAATCTCTTTACTTAAAATTAAAATTGAATCAAAGTAAAAAGTGGCTCACCTCATTTCAGATGTCCAAATGCTCAACCCTTTGATTATTCAAGTTCAAAAACCCTAGATATATAATCTTAGAAATAAAATATTATTCTTGTTCAAAACATCAGAGAAATATTATTCTTGTTCAAAACAACATAGAAATATTATTCTCGTTCAAAACCGCATAGAGACATTAAAATTTCAATTTTAATTTATATTAATGTACAATGAAACATATTAATTAATTTTAAAAATTAAAAAATAAAACACTATTTTGATCATTTTAAAATGGATCAAAATTTATAATGATAAAAATCAAATTAATTTAAAAATTTTAACAAAAAAAATTATTTAATTTAGAAAATAATTATATTGTAAAACTATTAATTTTATTTACAAATAATAATTACCCTTAAAAATATGAAATTATAAAATGTAAAATTATATTTAATTAATTTATTAAAAATTTAATTAAAATTATATTTAATTAACTTAAAACTAAATATATTTACAATTTTTTATTTTTTAAAAAATTAAAGTTTTTTAAACTTATAAAATATAATTATATTAAAATTATATTTAATCATATTAAAAATAAAATTTAAAATTATATTTAAATTTTATAAGATTTAAAATTATATTAAAAATAAAATTTAAAATTATATTAAAATTCTATTTAAAATAAAATTTAATTATATTAAAATTATATTTAATTAATATAAAATTAAATATATTTATAATTTTTTAAAGATTAAATTGTAGTAACCCTAATAACCTAAGCACCTGCACAATGAATTGAACCTCCCACATACAAAGTTCTTCACTTCACATCCAGGCGAGGGGCACAAAGCTCTTCACTTCACATCCAGGCGGAGTGGGAGGTTGGAGGTTGAAACACACTTCACATCCATGCGGGCATAAGCATCCGCCCTGGTAAAAAAATGACGGCGCAGTGTAAATTCCACGGTTAATTGAAACGCCCACAGAACAGCAAGGTTGATACTGGCAGTGAACAGGTGGCCATATGCATTCGACTAATGTTGTTATTTCTTAATTACTGAAATTGGTAATCTGGTAGTGAGCAAGTAATTTTTTAATCTTATTTAGTAAATATGCAAAAGTAATCACATAAATGTAAGTTTTTATAAATGAGTGGAAGTTTAATTTATCAAAATCTGATCCATTGATTAGAAAGGGAGACGAAGAATATGTCGTCATCTTCAATTCCCAACCTTAAAGTTGAAATTTATGATTAAAAGGTTAATCAATCCACCAATTTCAATAAGAGGACAATCGGACTTAAATATATTTTTTTAGATGAATATTTTTTTTTTAAATCTTAATATATGGTTAATTTAAAATATGTTCTTAATAATAATTTTCTTTTTATAACGTTCATAATTCATAATAATATAGGATTTTGTTTTTCACTATAATCATAATCATTTTTAAGAGCTAATCAATTTTTATAGTTAGGTTTTTTTACTATATTTATAATCATTTTTATTTTTTTGGAATCTATCTATTTAATAAATTTTAATTTTAATTAATTTAAAATTGTGATTGATTTTTTTAATATTTAGATAGATTTTCATGAAACAAAACCCTCTAAACAAAATTTTGAAATATATACAACTTCAAACTTCAATAGTGTGTGCAAAATTCAAACTATAGATGAAAATCTGAGCAAATTTAACCCATCTTATACCGAAAAGAAAGCCTATTGGCTATATACTTTGTCAACAAAACTACTAGTACTTACTACTCTCCTTTCTTTCAGGCATAAGATGGAGATGCCTTATTTCCTTCGTTGTATTGAGTAGCTTGTACCGAACAATCCTGTTGGCAACTCTCTAAGTCATCCATGGACAGTAATATTAGTTCTTCATTTCTATTATAAGGATATATAAGTTCTTTAATTCTATGATAAGGATATTATGGTATGTTCCAAGTTTTGACAAAATCAGTAGTTTTTGAAGCAGGAAAATGGGTAAGTTTTGGAAATGGAATGGGCTTTGGAAACAACACTCTCAAAAAATTTAATGAACAAGGAATCAACATATGTATAGTTAAACATAGATGAAAATGTATGAGTAAGAAAGAAATTTAACTTACAATTGATAATAAAGATTTATTACTGGAAATTTCAATCTCAAACCATTTCAGAATGAAGAATTGATATAAACTGCCATTTTGCTTCCATCTTAATATTTTTGTATGTGTTTCAACAGTCTTATATTTTTGTGTGTGTTTCAACAGTCTTATTTGCGAGGTATATCCAGTGGCAATTTACAAGTTAATAAATAGCAAAAACCTGTGGGTGGCCTCATGTCATTGTCCTACACATTGTTTTTCTCTTTCACTCGACTTCAACCGGCCATCATATATTTCATATGATAAACCAGGGTTTTATTGATTATTTATTGCACGGAAGGAAACACAAGGAGCCGTACCTTTCCATTACATCGTGAATCAGGATAAGGCAGGTTATGAACAACCAAAACTCTCCATAATCCAGTCCTCTTTGAATAGTCCAAAGCAACAATTTTCCTCAAGAAGGATTATGTTTCTTTATCAATAAACATGAAAAAACATGTGTTTTGTTTTGCTTTTTCATTAATATTTTTTTGGCTGTTATAATTCATCATAGTTTCCTGACATGACATGGAATAAGCATTGACCATAGACACTATATATGTGAAGCAACAATTTTCCTCAAGAAGGATTATGTTTCCTCATCAATAAACATGAAAAAACATGTGCCTTGTTTTACTTTCTCACTAATATTTTTTGGCTGTTATAATTCATCATAGTTGCATATGACATGGAATAAGCATTGAACATAAGCACTATATAGGAAGTTTCATTAAGCTACATGCAATTAATAACAAAGTTGAAATATTCTCCTTTGAAGAAATATACCAAATATAGCTAGATCAACAACAATCCCATGGCACTGCTCCATATCAAAGAGATCCTGTTTGTCAATATTAAACCCGGTTGCATTGACTGGTGTACTTCCTTTTGCAAACCTACAGTAATGACCAAAGGCAACAAGTTATTTTTATCCTCCATAACAACTAACCATGCAGTGCCTTCAAGCTCCCTTGGAACTTCGACCTACATCATCGGATGTTATGAACCCATCGAAAGCAAGCACTTATTTTACATTCTATAGATGCCAAGTGGAAACAGAAATTTACCCTCAGTGCACATGCATCGACTCTCGTATGTTGAAATAATCTTCTCGTTGTTTTAATGTTGGGTAGCCCCCAAAGTCCCATTCCCACGAGTTGGCATGACAGATACCCTATCTGTAACATATGTTAAATTATTGAAGGGTGTGCTCGTTATTTAGATGTATTTCACATGTCCTTTCAAATATTCTTCCAGGCGAATAGCACTAGCCTTCATTCTTCATGTGCAGAGAGACGGCTGGTTTTTCTTGCTCTATCTTAATTTGACGTGGAGGCGAGGTGAAGGGTAGGGTTAGCATTAAGCTTCCCGGGTTTCTCGTTATTTGCCAATGCCTTCATACGTTTCTCATATTTGCCAATGCAGGTTGCTTCATAGCACCTTATTTTAGTCATTTGCATGGACGTACCTGCAAAAGATAGAGATGACCAGCATGAAACCACAATGAAGCTGATCCATCTGTGATGTTTGCTTTCTTTTCTTCCCTCATCGGTCAATGCCCGGTTAATCTATCCAGGCCAGGAGAAATCCCAAGATAGTATTCTTGGCTGAAGGCTTCAGATGAACCACAATTACATAGAGTTTCTAAAACGTGAGACCAACCATTATTGTCCCATAATTGATAGAGTTAGTCCTTCTTTCTTCCTTGTGCTCCTCTCCACTCGGTCTAAATGTTGACCTCCCTGTGCTCTTTGCCACAACACCGACCATGCCACCAACAAATTCCCCATGCTCTCAGAGTTGCGAGATCTGATTTCTTAAAAAAACAAAAAAAAAACAAAAAAAAAATTATCCAAATTGGAGGTATCCAGGTGAATAAGAATGTGCAAGATTTCAGTCGATCTCCTTCCATCAACGATATGAACTAGTTATTAATAGAAACAACTTAAAATTAATCCTTAATAGTTCCTGGCCATTCCCAACCTTCTTGTCTACCAAGACAAACAAAACTACCTTGCACGAAATCTGAAATCTAGAAACATGTTCAATTGCGTTGTAGCTTCTCTTCTTCAACTAGCCATAATCATTCATTTCTGTCAATATATCAAATCCTTTGATGTTGTTGTTCTGTGGATGCTAGGGTTCGAAAACTCGCATCTAAGCTTTTCCTTAAAAATACGTACATGCCAATATCGTTATTATTTTTTATTTCTTCAAGGTCTCTTTACTTCACTCCAATAAATTATAATGGTCAAATAGAGCTTAAAAAACCTTGTTAAAAAACCAAAATTTTACTTATGTGCATTGTAGGTATTATGTGCATTGTAGGTATTTGAGTATGTGTTTTGTATTGCTTAAAATGTAAAGAAAGTGAAATTTATGGATGCAGAAATATTGAAGTATTATGAATACTTGTCAAAGATTTGTGGGCTTCCCATAACACATTTGACTCATAAGGAAGATTAGAGGATGGATCCTTCTCTTAGAGGCCACCTAGGACCCGGAAATAATTTTTCATTTTACTAACCTAGTATACTTTGATATAATTTTCTTCAATACGACATAAATTAGGGCTATTTTAAGTAGAAAAGTGATACCATCTATGTGCTTCATGTAAGGGATTTTTTTATTGTATGGAAAGAGCACCTTGTATTGGGTACCTTGTACGAGACCTTGCTAATCGGTCATCCGGACACCCATCCTTTGAATGGTTATGATGTTAATGTTAACCTCTTGAATGGACTCTGCAATAAGCTATGCTCTTTCCTTTGTTCTCGTCTCTGTTAGGTCATCGGGGTGTGGAACTCTCTTGGAATCTGTGTCACTCTCACGCGCTTTACTTTTCCTCTTCTTCAGGGATTTGATGTTTCGGAGTAGTTTTGCAAAATGGACTTGGAGTTATGAACTTTGTAAAACCCCGATCATCCTTGTTTGTCTATAGCACTATAATCCCTTCCTACCCGATCTGCAATTGTAGCCCTTGTATTGATATAGTGATGTGATGCCATCGCCAAGCCATAAGTAGTTATGTTCCGTATCTTTATAATATTCTTACGAGAGAGAAGTGCTAGAGTTCCTAGGAGTTTTTCAGGTAAACTAATAGCCAATTGTTCATGTTTTTTTAAAGAATGCAGAACCAGTTCATACATACTTAATTGTTCCTCGATAAACAATTCCTAGATACACTTCCTAGGTGTTTTTACATTTCCTAGATAAACTCCATTGTAACACTACAACTTAGATTCATTGCATATTAAATGACTTACAATTGCATAGCATGAGTATGGTTCCTCCAACCCTACAACTTAGATTCGTTGCAGATTAAATGACTTACAGTTGCATAGCATGAGTATGGTTCCTTCAACAATAGGTGTCTTTCCATTTGCTCCATTGTTCGAGTGGTTCAATAATTCTAAAATAATATTGTTGAGCCCTCTTGTGAAGTCAGTGTAGTAAAGGAAGTGGAGACAAAATTCGTAAATTTGTGTAGGAGGTTGAGAATGTGGCTGGAATATGTGAAGGAGAATGTGGCTGGAAGATGTGAAGGGAGTGAGGTGGTGGCTTTAATGAAATCTCAACATTTTCTAAGTAACATGGTCATTTGTTAGAATACTTTAAAGCCCGGATCTAAGTGACTATCAGGCATGGTCATCATCCTTAGAAAGAAATGCATCTCAGTAACACCTCAAAATTTTGTGACTAGATACCTATACGATAGGAATCAAATAGATGTATGTGGTCTTTCCTCCCACCTAGGCTTGTATTTCATGCAAACAATGGTACAAAATTTCACATTTCATTTGGTGAACTTTGTTTGTTGTTGCGGTTTTATTTATTTACATTTTTTTTATCTTACATTAACAATATTTATTCTAGCTATGGCTTTGTTCTAACCAAAACAACACTAGCATACCTTTAAAGTGGGAGAAAGGGAACACCAAAGTAATTTAAGGTGGTTATGTTATTTGAATATAGGAGAAGTGTTTTTTCTAGATGGTTCATTAATAATTGATAAAGGATTAGCTTAGAAAAATTCATGAAAAAATCAAATGGATTGTTTAGTGGGCTAGGTGACAATAGACATATGGTAGAAGGATGTAGCATGTCCAGTCACCTTAACTACGACCTAGGTAAATAATGTAAAATGTAACTAGTTTTAAAATATCATATATCTTCATCAAGATGGCAGAAATATTCATACACCTATTTTAGCTATCTTAATTTAAAACCTATGCACTTAATCACATGTTGTTCCATCCCAAGGTACTTTCCCTCTCTCTTTATTTTATTTATTTCAGTCAAAATATCTTAAGAGAGATCGAAAAATTCATAGTTGTTTCAACATCAAATTTCAAATTAGATGGAAATATTTTGAATTATTTGAAGACTAAAATGTACATTGTAATACCTCTTGTCCGAATCTCGATTGTAAATGTACATATAGGCTAGTGAGCCAGGATATTTTGGGCCAGAATTCCTACATGTATATATGTTTTGACGCTAGATTGTATGTGTGATTCTTAGGATGGAGAGCCTAGATGCTAAAAGGATAGTGAGCATAACATTGTAATATGTAACCACACTCAGATTATTAATAAAAATAGAACATTGTTGCAGACCAACCACACAAAAATATTGTGGGGGGGAAGAAATCCACCAAAAGGGAAAGGGGAGATTAGAGTCTAGAAAGAGGGGCTAAGCCAAGGGGATTAATCCCAAGGGAATATTATATTAATATTTCTTGAAGTCTAATTATATGATATTTTTATCCTATGTTCCTAAGGATGAGGAATGTATCACCAAGTGGGGGAAAGTGGGGACAAGGTAGTTCCCAACATGACAAGTGTCAAGTTGGGAACATGCACATCAAAAGAGGGAAGTTAGTGTAATTTCCCATTATTCTTCCCTCGTTCTCTCATTATTCTATCATCCACTCTTGTCATATGTACACTATGTCATCCATCATCCATACCTGTACTTGGAAATCTTAGGAGTTGTTTGTAACCAATAAACCTAGGTAATTTGAGCTGAAGAAGTGGGTTTCCAGGACCATGTGCAATTTGAAGAAGTGTGTTGTTAGTCTCGTGAGCATTCTCTCCAAGTGAGAGAACTGTTGGGAATTTTTTCTCTGTGTGCCAAGATGTAGCTACATGACTCTAAGACTTCTGTCGAGCTAGTTGTTGAAGCCCCAGAAGGGAAGTGGGGTACTCGAAGGACTGTTGAGCAGAGAAGGGAAAAACTTCCTGGGTTTGGACAGGATGTGGGGTATGAGAGGTTGTAGGTTGATTTATGGAGTTGGCACATTTGTCTCAGGATTCATGTTGTTGATAGGCCTAATCCTAGCTTAGGAGTCATTTTCCCTAGTGGAGTTTTATCCCCAACTCAGGGGTGACCTGTTGTAGACAGTTTATGAGCAACAATTTCTATGTTTGGGAGGAAAGTATTAGGTATGCACACCATTGGTGAATTATTTACAAAAGATAAGTTTATATTATGTGTTTGTATGAATTATATGTGGATAATTATGTTATTCTCACTATGGTTTTTATGGGTTTTTATTGTTTTAAATATGCTTAAGTTTATACATGGTTAGGAATGCATAATTGTAATCATATGTAGGGAATATTGTAAATTTTATGGTATCAAAGTTGGAACTTTGTGTGGCATGGCCCAACTTGGGGGTTGGGGATTCTACAATGTGGTATCAAAGCTCCATTTTTTACACTGAGCCTAAATGGGTTGTATAACAATGTTTTGAGGAAGAAAAATTCCAGAAATTAAATTCTCAAAGTATGTCTGCAATTTGTTTGATAAAATTATTACAGTGAAATTGAGTAAATTTCACGAGTAAATGGAAGGGAATCTAGCCGGGGATTAGAAGTCCCCAAATTTTGATTGTAATATGTGAAAATCCGTGCTTGTATATGGCCGAATTTCAAATTTATAAAGGCAGTCATGGTGAAATTGGTAAGAATTCCCAATCTTTGAATGGAATTGAAGAAAATTCATGCTAGAATTGTTAATCAGTTGTGAATGAGAATAATTGGTTGTTGTGGGGGTTTATTTAGGAATTTTTGGGCTTGTACTTGTCTTAATTTCGTATTTGCAAAGTGCCCATGGTGAAATTGGACGAAATTGGGAAAAATCCTCAATTCCTACAATGAACTTATGGAGAATTTCGACATGGGAGGATCGAATTTCATGTGCAGAGGTCGAACTAACGTGAAAAAGGCCAGAATTGGAAATACTAATCTAATCACAAAGATTCAATGGAAACATGATAAAATAATTTCGAATTTGGGCATATTTTGAAAAATTGAGAAATTCAAAAATTTGCCAAAATTGAAAAAAAATTGGTATTTTTTTGTACAGTGATGTCAGCATGACATGGAAGCCACGTGTCAGTCAATTTGATAAAGAGGTGATGTGTACTTCCTTGGTGGCAAGTACATAGTGGAAACAAGTGGCAATGTATGTTTGACCATGGTGGCGGGGTTCTTGCCTGCGTGCAGAGCCATGACCCAAACCATGGAACCCTGCTTGTGGGGGGGTCCTCTGGTGATTTTGCAAACCACCAAGTGGGGGGAAATGAAAAAGGAGTTCACATATCATTGGGAAAAAAATAACAAGCTCCCATTTCGAAACCCCTCTTTGTCAACGATCAACGGGTCAGGGGGGCGGGAATACAATGGTGATCGTTGATTCCAATCACGAACGTTGATCGATACCCAAATCTCCATTGTTGGATCAAAAAAACGTTAAATTCCACACATGCTGGAAACATAGATGTAGGATGGGGCCTACCCATCCCTGCTACCAATGGGAAGGTGTTGTGTGGATAACCAAGGGATGTGGGCCCCGAAAACTATAGTAATGTGTGTCATTGGAGGTAAGGAAAAGAAAAAGGGAGAAGCAAGAAGGTGGAAGAGACCAATGAGGCAAGGGAAAGTCGGAGGGGAGATGACACGACATCATTTTGGGGGTTCCATATGGACCAAGAATCCATTTCAACATTCCATTCAACGAAATTCAATCAAGTTTCTCAAAAAATAGTGAAAATTGCTCATAAAATTGGTTTTTTCTAGGTGATTAACTTGTATGCCATTTGAAGAGGCCTAAACAACAATTTTAGAATTACAATTCTTATGAAACCATATGTCCTTCTAGGACATACATTTTCTTCTTCTAAAATTATAAAGCTCAGAGAGATCTTTCTAACGAGATAATGTTTTCATCAAACAAAGCTTGTATGAGGAAGTTATAGGCCAACCAATGCAAGGTAAAAATGATGCCCAATTAACTTCCAAAGACCATAACTTCTTGCTCAAGGATCAGATTGGGCCACATGAGTAGTGTATGGAAACATATTGAGCCATAAAGACATCCATATGGTTAGATTCTAAATCTGGGAAACTAAAAGTGCACAAGAGGAGGAATAAGAAGCATGTAGTATTCAATATTAAAAGAGGTAAGTCAACAAAAACTTCAGCAAGTTGTTGGACACATCGATCGCATTGAGAGGAGGGGTGAATCAGTGTGAGGATATTTTTACAACTTACAAATCTTTAGTTAGCCATCACAATTCACAACATCATTACTCATTACTTCTATTCACACTTATTTTCTTGCATGTAAACATATCTCAATGACATATATTAACAATAAATAACTATGCACCATCACAATAAAGAACACAAAGAACATCGGATATATGTATAACTTTCATTTTTATTACATACTACAATCCTTGGGGTTTATCAGCACCAACTGAAATGAGAACCAACTCAAAGAGAGCACCAACTCTCAATGAAAGACCTGGCATGTTGATATCAAAACCAATTGAGAAGAGGAATCCAATCCTCAAGTACAAGACCCAACTTGTAGATAGAAAGAAATCTGTCAAATTGTACCAACAGTCTATACCAAGGCAAGTGCATCAACTTTGCACAACAAAACTTGTCACAACAATCTGTAACCTCAAACTGTCTCATCAATCTCATCATCCAAATCTGATCTAGTCACAAAGATCAATCATCAAGTCAACTCTCAACTATATGCACAATATCACCAAGTTAACCAACAAGATACCTCTAGCAATACACCATACTCTCCATAAAACAAATACCATAAACCCTTACACAAGACCATGTGCCAAAACCATACCTTTAATCTTGTAGTAATAATAAAGACCTATACCATACCATGCAACAATTGGAACAATTCCAATATGCAAATCTGATGTGGTTACCGATCTGCCAAGTCTTTGCTGCTGCCAAATCTACTGATGCGGTTTTGCCGCCATGGTTTTCTTGTCGCGGTTTTGTTGTTGCGATTATGCTGTCGCAGTTTTGCTGTCGATATTTTGTTGTCACGGTTTTTCTGTCACAATTATGTTGTCACGGTTCTACTGTCGCGGTTTTGTTGCCACAATTATGCTACAACTGTTTTTTTTCCACACTTTTTCTTCCGCAATTTTTCTATCTCGAATTTTCTCTATCAATAATACCTACCCAAATAACCTTTCACAAATGGATATTCAATATTCTCAAAGATAATACACATAATATACCCTTGCTCTATTATTTATACTTCTCGATGTAGCTTCCTCTAGAGGTTATCTTCTAACCAACTTACCCAACTTCCTTCTCTTGGGGCGAACCCACTTCTACTTTGTCCACTTACAACCACTTTATCCACAAATAGTAAACTCTCCACTTCTAGTTGCAACTAATTTATTTTTAATTGTTTTCTTGTTCCAGTGACTTAACCCATGACTAACCACTTTGACTGGTCAACTTCTTCTAGGAGTTTCTAGGATAATCACCCACCTAACCATTTGGACTTCACAAAGCATCTTCCCGTGAGGTATTTCACCATAAGGGGACCACTTTGAGAACTATATCCAAGAGTGTCTTCCCATGAGGGATTTCACCATAAAGGGACCACTTTGGAGTTTATCCATTTGGTTATTCCTATCAACCATGACATGAAATCAATGATACAACTCCCTTTAATATCAACACATCATTATGACACCACTTGACATCAACCCTTTGACAACCTTTATATCAATTACCATATAACCAATAATCAATATATCAATGATACAAACACATCACTATGACAATACTTGACATGATATCAATCCTTTGACATCAATGGAAACATAGTACAAGAATATCAACCTTTGGCATTGATGGAAACACCAAGATTGATGTCAACACCAATCATTGATGGAAACACTTGTACCAGGAAATGCTCATGTTCCCTCTATGATCATTGTTCCTCATCAATGTTCATCTCGCCACATCAATGTGACGGTATCCCCCCCTTTCACATCAATGGAAAAGGATAGTTCTCTCCTTGGGGCTGCTCCCCCTACCTGAACTCTCCTTGGGGTTGCTCCCCCTGTCCAGATTCCTTTGAGATTCCTTTGAATAATCTATCCCCCTTTGGAAAAGGGATATCACTTTGATGCAATGTTGATGGCATGGTTTCCAATCATGTATCCTCCTAGAATAATGTTATTACAACCAATCATGGGAAGAATAATAACTCCCCCTATCTTCTCCACAATATGAACAATATGCTACCACTACAATCTACTTCTGCCGCAAATGCTACTGCTCAACCAGAACATAGATCAACTACTCAAGAATGATATTATCTTCCTATGACGATCCTTGGACCTATCCATGCATCAAAATTGTGCCATACCATACATCATGAAGCAAAAGATATGTCAACAATGAATAGAAAACCATGAACAAAACAACAACCATGTACATCTTGTGCCATACTGTGTGCCAACCATATACCTCAAACAAGTGTCACATCACTCATGAAATGTCTCTACCATGAACCAAGTTCCAAAACCATGTATCTCAACCATAAATATATCAACCAATAATCATAACAAGTGTCTCCACTATATCATCCCATACATCATGTACCAAAGAAAGTGCATCAACCATTCACCAAACTTCAACAAGATGAACCACAATCAAGATGTGTTCTCATACATGTATGTCATATTAACCATAAACCATGTGCCAATCATACTGCTATAAATTTCCCCAACCAATGTACCAAGTATGTACCAATCATCCATCAACTATAGATCAATATATGACTCATCAATGATGTAAAACATATCCACCTCATCAACTCTTCAACTACATGTCCCAATATGTAGCTCAACCACATGAAAAATGCATGCACCAAGACATCCAACAAATATGCCTATAACAATACATCATAAGATATATAAATGGAGCTCACATATGTAACATCCATGTACTATGATGGATCTGCCTCAAAAACCATTCACTACAACAAGTACTAAGAAACCAATAGTACCTCTAAACATGTACTAAGAGTGTCCCCCATTAGATCAATGATATATCTCTAGCTAGCATCACATCATCATGATATATCTCATAGATAAGGTGCCATAACATCACTGAGAACATAACCAACAGTATACCTTATATCATAAATGCATCACTCTACACACTAAATTTTTTACCTTGCATCCAGGATACATAAGCTTCAACACTCAACCATATGTCATCACCATACATACATAAAACACACATGCAAGCATATAATCATGAAAACCTACAACAAACCATGTAAGACCTTGCAAAACAAAGTTATACCATCAAAACATGTTGCAACTAAAAGGACACTCCTCTTCTTAAGGCTTTTTCCATAGGTACGCGGCATGTTCCAAAGATAGCTCGTGTATGTATGTAAACTTTATATAGGTAAGCTCACATATGTACATGTCTTCTCCCACGTGAGCCTGTGTATGCTTCATAAAGAGTGAAGCTTTATTGATTCTTTATTCCTTCATTCATGTCTGGTTTTTTAGTCTTGTTCATCCACTTATGAGAGTATCATGATTTCTCTCTGCTTGTACTCTGAGATTCCATCCTTTCAAAAAATTGTTCCTTCCAAGTTACATGTGCTCTTCTTTCCATGCTTTATGAAGCACTCCTCGTTGACTATCTCCTTGAATTCCAGCAATCCTAAGTTTTGTGGCCAAATCCACTGCAGTTGTAGCATCTCATGGTGTGAAAATGTGCAACAATATGTCTGACAAGATTACATCTCCAACATATTAACATGTTATTGAATCTTCCAACTTCTTTCCTTGCATGATGTCTGCAATCCAAAGCTTTGTGACCATATTCATTACTTTAGAAGCAGTGACCCTGAAAAACATTTTATACCTTTGCTTTGGTGTCCACCTAGAAGGTGTATCTTTTCTAAATTTGTTTTGAGGTGTAAAGGTGGCTTCTTGGTGTCTTCCTTGCTTTGTTATTCTGAAAGTTTCCTTGCCTTGTGTAGGTTCTTGACTTCCAACTTTTCTTTCACATTTTTACAATGAAGGACCTGCATCATGTTTCTTAGAAGTGCTAGCTTCATAGTGTGTTTCTTCCTTGTTGTATCCAAGACCATATTTATCATTAGGTGATCTTTGATAATCTAATATTTCATCCAAGATTGTTGAGTTGTTCATGAACCTTTTTTACTTCTCTTCTTTCCTTCTGAGATCAACAACTTTTGCTTCCAACCTATTGCATGATTCTTCTTTTTCATTTACTTGAGTTTAGTATCTTGATATCTTCTTCTTGTTTCATGAGTATTTTCTTTAATGCCATAGTATGTGTAACATACCCACTACCTAAATCGGATTTTTCTAGTCTTCTGCTGTGCTCGAACCCCTAATTAACCATGGAGGCCCTGCGTAAGCTAGCTCTTTCTCTCTCCTTCTCCGTTCCCATGTGATCGTGGGTCATGTTCACGGTTCAATTTGAATGCAGAGCCTATTTGTAATTTGCGCCTTGGCGCTACAGTAACGTCTAAACGTTCGACTCTGCAACCGTCGAAGCCCGACAGGGCTAGTGAGCGACCAATGGGGACGAATCCCTACAGGGTCAGCAAATGGCCAATAGGAACAAACCTCAATTGGGGTAGAGAACCGCCAGTGGGAAATGACCCTATTGTGCGGTTAGGTGGAATATAGGTGGCAGAGAGGGAAACACGACACGGTGGTCGACATGACAGGAGGGGCCCCACTTCACACGCCACACTACTCCA
>ML779196.1:1651428-1682924 GCA_009831015.1 Picea engelmannii
GGGTCCGGAATCCACTTTAGTGTCATTGATCACGATGAGTTAATCTTGACCGTTCGAGAGTTGCGCGTCCAATTCCGGACCCCCCCCCCCTTTACCGCTAAAGGTAGAACAGTAAGGGGACTACGGAATGGAACCTCAACCATAGATATGGACGGGTGGACTCTGGTCGTCCAGATCTGCTTCTCGCTTATCCTAAAGCATATTCATGTCCTGGCTTAAGTTGATGTCTCATTGCTACATCTAACAGTCATTACAGATCTTGAGATCCTCCGGAAGAATCTCATCCGTTCATCGAGGTTTATCATCACAAGAATCCAAACTCTCGATCATGGCACCCCCAAATCCTCGATCCCTGGTTTCCCGATGCGGTTAATCTCTCGACACGTGGCCTCTATCAATCAGACGGCTCAGATCTACTACGGGGTTTCCTCCATGGGAAATCCCGAACTCTTGTTAATAGGAATCCCGATTCTGCGATTCCCGATGAGCCAATTCACCGATATGGTCCCTTACGTGTTAGCCCTCCTGGCTATGCTCTGGTCCACGTGACCGCTAATTCATAATACCACAGCCTTATCCTTCTCATCGGGTTTTTGGACTTTTCAATGTCGAAATACACTCGTCCTCAGGATTTGCAATCCCTCGAATCCCGACGTGCTCTTTATGCACTAGCTCTCCTAGCTAGGCTTCTGGTCCACACAACCTCCCCTATATGACTGTAGTCATACTCGTTATTGGGGCTTCGGGGTTTCAAATGATGAAAATCATTTTCCCACGGGATTGTCGATTCCTCGAATCCCAATTCTCTGCTATGCTGACAGTTGGCCCACAATGGCACTTTTCTCCTTGTCAGGGTTCTGGACTTTGCGATTCCAAAATGCCCAAACCTCTTGCTATCAGGATTCCCGACATCCCGATGACCAAAATGCTGATAGACGACTTCTTGTCAGGACTTTCCCCGATGGCTCTAATTACTTCCACGTGTCCTCCTCTGATGGACGGTCCTGATTAACTCTCGAGATTTCGAGACTTAAAATGTCCCAACTTTCATGACCTCGAGAACTATGATTTCTCGAGTGCCGATATCCTGATGACGATCGGGACTTCTGTCTGGCGTGAGAAGGGTTAAACCTCGTGAACCTCCTGTCCGATCTGTCGACTGACAGGTAATTGGACCAAGATCTAACGGTCTAGATCCGTTCTTCCTGCACACACTCCAGAGACTACACTCTGAACATCTTGACCCGATCCAATGACTGACAGGATTTTTGAATGAGATCCAATGGCTGTCGATCTCCCCCTTCTATATGCTTACTCTGGTGCATCCTGGACATAGAAACCAACGGTCCAGGTCTCCTTCTCTAGCCAATCTGACAGCTGAGATCTGTCCCACCTCACGCCTTCTTCCACTACTTCGTGGATGTGGAAAGATCAACGGTCCAAATGTTCTCATGGAACTTGGGGTCCACGATCCCGATTTCCTCACTATTCACGAAGATAAAGGGAAAAGGGGCAAGGTATGTAACGCCCTTGTTTCTTTCATCAGTCTAACGGTGGTGAATGACTCGGGAATCTTCTGACAGGATCTCGTTCATCGATTGATGCTTATCCCTATGCTTCTACTTCGGGATTTTAAGAGGGTCATTCCTCCTCGTACAGGTTTGTTAAGACTTGCGCATTCAAGTCCTTTTTCTGGGTTCTTGGTGAACCTTTCCAAGGAGGGAAAGTCTCTATGAAGAGATCTATTCTGGGGCATTCCGAGAGACAAAAAAGGGGAAGCAAATTCCCAAGGATGGACTGGAAGTCTGACTTGCTTCAACTCATGCATAATTAAATTCATTTATCAACATAAGCCATGCATGGTCTTTCTGTTATAAGCATATATCTATTATTTCTTATAAAACTCTGCATAGACATTCTAATATTGTAATCGTTCACAATTTCACATTTCCATGAGCATATATGTCAGTATATGAATTTCAAGATGCAATATGTAAAACACTTATCAGAAATAACACCAGAAGTGAGTGCAACTGCTGAGAGGGGTGCTCATTTCCACCCAACCGTAGGCGTAGCGACTCCCAATGGATTTACCACTAGCCACCCCCGAGCTAAGACCACGATGTTGTGAGACTGTGTCTCTATGTCTGCCAATGACCAGGAGCGAAGGTTTCAATCCCTTCTCTCTGCTATCACTCACTCTGCATAATGCCATAGTTCCCCTCGCGTCTCCCCTCCTCAATCGCTTCTTCTGCACGCCTTATCCTCTTGCGAGGTTGCGTGTGGTGCGATTACCCTCGGGCCGATCAGGCCTGATGGCTCTATGGATAGGCGGTTCACCTCCCCATCCCTCATTAAGCCATCAACCTACCAACCTACAAGGCATTAAATTCAACACCAGCGAGCCACTTTTGGTTCTCCGGGCCAGTGGAGTCCAAATACGGTATTAATTCTCGGTGGGATTTAATGCCACCTTTCCAGGTTCCCTCCAATGCCATCGTGGTCTCTTTTTCTGCACATCCCCTCTCAGTAGTCCTGCAATAAATTCAATAATGTTATTCACATTTATGAGTTTGCCATAGTTTTTGGCCAGTCGAGTTATATTTACAAGATGGGGGAAACAGGGTGTTACAATTCCCTCCCCCTTAAAAGGAACATCGTCCTCAATGTTCTTATCTACTAACATGAATTGCGTGTACAGAGGTAATCAAAATCAGATATGCCTGTCTCATGGAATCCTCCATTTCCCATGTAGCCTCATCTGGGCCAAAATGTTTCCACTGCACCTTGACCTGTGCAATGGTTCTGTTCCAGAGCGGGGTTTCCTTTCTGTCCAATATGCATTGGGGTTCTGGTAGAAATTCTCCCTCCAGTTCCACCTGGATCATAGACCAGTCAATTATATAATTAGCATCATGTACATATTTCTTCAATAATGAAACATGGAAAACATTATGTTCTTTTACTGTGGGAGGAAGTGCTAGCCGATAGGCTATAGGTCCAACTCTATCTAGAACCTCAAAGGGTCCACAATACCGGGGTGCCATTTTGGCACAAGCTCCCATTTTCAGCGAACTCCTTCTGGGCTTAATTTTGAGATATACATGGTCTCCCATTTTGAACTCTCTTGGAGTTCTCTTTTGATCAGCATAACTTTTCTGTTGGTTCTGAGCGACCTTCAGATTTTGTTTTATCTGAGTCACTTGTTGTTCCATTTATTTCAGCATGTCAGGTCCAAAAGAAATCCTATTTACAGGATTACTCCAGCTAATTGGAGTATTACACGACCTACCATAGAGGACCTCGAAGGGACTCATCTTTAAGGATGCTTGGTAGCCGTTGTTGTAGGAAAATTATACCAATGGTAGGTAGTCTTCCCATTTCCTGGGTTGATGCATTACATGCATCCTTAACATATCCTCTAATATTTGATTCACTCTTTCTGTCTTTCTGTTGGTTTGAGGGTGATAGGCGGTGCTAAACAACAATTTGGTCTCTAAACCCACCATCAGTGATTTCCAGAAATTGGAAGTAAATTTTGTGTCTCTGTCAGATATTATCTCTTTCGGCATACCGTGTAGTTGGAACACCTCTTTCATGAATAGCCGAGCGATATCTATCGCCTTGCAGGTCGATTTGACGGGGATGAAATGAGCAGACTTGCTCAATTTATCCACCACCACCATAATGACATCATTCTGTTTGGTTGAAGTTGGTAATCCAGTGATAAAATCCATGGAGATGGATTCCCATTTCCATTCTGGGATGGGTAAAGGGTGTAATAGTCCTACTGGGTGTCGATGTTCTGCTTTAACCTGTTGGCATTCTATGCATTGGGCCAAATATTTAGCTATGTCCTTCTTCAATCCAGGCCAATGAAATTGTTTCCGGGTGGCAGTAATCATTTTCTGGTATCCTGGGTGACCGGTGTAGGGTATTTTATGTAGTTCATCCATGATGAACCTCTTCAAATCGTCACAATTGGGAATGTACAGTCTATCTCTGTAAGTGAGCAGGCCTCCTTCGGTCATCTGATAGCCTTCATATTTTACTCCAGTGGGTTCTTGTTGTAGGTACAGGGTCACATTTCGAATGAAGGGTTCTGTTTCTTGTGCCTCTTTAACTCTGTTCTTGACATCTGTCTCACAGGTACTCACTGCTGCTAGGTGAATTGTTCTCATGCTTCTGCTAAGGGCATCAGCCACCCTATTATCCTTCCCTTTAATGTGTTTGACTTTGAAATCAAATTCGCTAAGGAGGGCCATCCATCTAGCTTGTCTAGCATTGAGCTTTGGTTGGTCGAACAAATACCATAATCCACAGTGATCTGTCATAAGCACAAATTTTCTTCCCAAGAGGTAATGCCTCCACATTTTTAAGGCATGCACTATGGCAGCTAGTTCTAGATCATGAGTCACATAGTTGACCTCATGTTCATTCAATTTTTGGGATTCATAGCAGATCACCTTTCCTTCCTGCATAAGGACTCCTCCAAGCCCTTCTTTACAAGCATCTGTGCACACAAGGAAGTCAGCTTCTGGGTCAGCGATTTTCAGTATGGGTGCATGGGTCAGTAGATGTTTCAGGGTTTGAAATATTTCTTCACATTGTTGTGTCCACAGGAATTTTTTCCCCTTCTTCTGGAGGGCAGTGATTGGACAACCAATCTTGGAGAAATCTTTTATAAATCTCCTATAGTATCCCGCCAATCCCATAAAGGATCTGATGTCTGAGACATCTTTTGGGGTAGGCCATTCCATGATAGACCTGATCTTGTCAGGATCTACTACTACCCCTTCCTCGGACAAAACATGTCCCAAGTAGTGTATTTGCTTCTGAAAGAAGTCACATTTGTTGAATTTAGCATAGAGTTGATGTTCTCTTAGCACTTGCAGCACAAGTCTAAGATGTTCTTCATGTTCTTCTCTATTCATAGAGTAGATTAAAATGTCATCAATAAAAACTAGTACGAATTTATCTAGAAATTTTCTGAGTACATTGTTCATTAAGCACATGAAAGTGGCAGGGGCATTCGTTAACCCAAATGGCACTACCACAAACTCATAGTGACCATACTGTGTCCGGAAAGCAGTTTTATGGATGTCTTCACCCTTAATTCGGACTTGATGGTATCCCGACCTCAAGTCAATCTTTCAGAAAATAGACGCGCCTCCCAACTAGTCGAATAGATCATCGATCCTGGGCAAGGGGTACTTGTTCTTTATGGTTACTTTATTAAGTTGCCTATAATCTATACACAGTCTAAGGGTGCCATCCTTCTTTTTCACAAACAGTACTGGTGCTCCCCATGGGGACACGCTGGGTCGAATATAACCCTTATCCATCATTTCTTTCAATTGCAATTTGAGTTCAACTAATTCAAGTGTGCACATCCAGTAGGGTGTTCTAGACACCGACACTACTCCTGGTGCGAGCTCTATCGAGAAGTCAATGTCTCTTCTCGGAGGTAGACCCGGTACCTCTTCTATATTCTCTCAGGATAGGGTGATCATCTAGGCTTGGTTTAGCGCCTTCGATGGTTTTCAACACCTGTATTGCATATAGGGGACATCCCTTCTAGCAACACTTTCTCATTTGCAATGCTGATATTTGTCTCATCGAGACCGGTTTTCGGATCCCTTGGAGGGTTATCCTTTTTCCTTCTTTGCTCACACATTCTAAGGTTTTATGGTAACAGTCCAGTTTGGATTTATAGGCAGCCAGCCAGTCCATACCAATCAACAGGTCGTATGATCCCAGGGGTAATACATTAAGGGTTGCTTGGGTGGGAAATTCGCCCAACATTAATTGGCAGGCTGGTATGACCTCTACTACCTTTCGTTTAGTGCCAGTGGCTAACTGTACCAACCATGGTTTAGTTTTCTTCTGTGGCTATAGTTTACACTTGTCAATAGCTCTAGGGGCTATATAACTCAAATTTGAACCAGGGTCAATCAAAATAGACACCAGATGGTTGAAAATCATACCTTCTATTTCCACCACTGAAGCTTGGTGGTCCGCTTGGTTATTATCCAAGGCTCCATAAATCTTCGGCACACTCCTTGCCACATCATTGACTATGGTAGATTCCTGCATGTTATAAATTTTTCGACTGTTCTGTTGTTGGTGTGGACAGTCTCTCCGGAGATGCTCTTCTCCGCAATCCCATCATTTCAGAGGTTCTTTCTTTGGGTTATTAGTCTTTACTGGTATAGGTCCAGAAGTTTTATTTCCATCCACCGAGGGAAAGTTCTGCTGGAGTACACTCCGGGTTGGGAAGTTCATTCTGGGGTTCTTTTTGTAGTTTTTAAATCCTGAGGATTTGCTCCCCTTTTTCTGAAATCTCGAACCACTCTTCTGTTTCCAGTCTCCATGAGACTCTGCCCGATGTCCATATTGTTCATGACAATATGTTTCCTTTCGTATAGTGTCTTCTAAGGTATTTGGCTCGTCGAATTCGATTCGGTTCTGGTATTCCTTGGGTAGCCCACTGATGAAGCATTGTGCCTTTGCCTTCTCTGCTTTGATGTAGGGTACATATCTCAATAAGTCGAGGAATTTGTTGACATATTCCTCCATAGTAAGTTGTCCCAGTTTGTGTTCATAAAACTCTTTAGCCTTCTCGTCAAAATATCTTTCTGACAAATACTTCTTCCGGAAGTACTTCTCAAACCATTTCCAAGACAGGTCCTCCTCACGAACCCCCTTCATATTCTTAAGGTCTTCCCACCAGATGGAAGCCTTTCCATTCATATTGAAAGTGGCCACTCTGGCCTTCAAATTCTCTGAAAAATCATGGACTCTGAAATATTTCTTCAGTCCAAGTAGCCAGGCCTCGACTTCCTCTCCCTTCTTTATCTCACTGTCGAAGGAGGGAGGTTTGGCCTTTTTGAATTCCTCAAATTTATGACTCTTGGAAGTCTTTTGCTTCTTCTGTTTTCTTTGAGAATAGGAACTGGTCCTGCTGCTGGAAGAGCCTTCTGAATCGCCAGCTTCCTTCTCAGTGGAATCGTCTGGAACTGGTCCTTTACCTCTGGGGTGGACCTTTCTTGATGTGCTTCTCTCAATATGGCCACTGACATGACCATGATTCTGCATCTCAGGTTCATGTTGCATTTTTCGATGTAGGTCGGATAAGCTCTGTAGTAGAACTGCATTAATTTCGGTTTGCTTTTCTTGTTCTTTCATCATCCTTTCATTATCGGCCTTGCAGCTTTGCAATTCAACCATGAGACTCCTCACAGGCTCAGCTAGGTCTGGAGGGGTTCCTATTGCTCTTATTTCATCAGACTCTTTGTCTCTATTGTGGGAGCCTTCTCCCACTTCTTGGTGAGTAACCATACTCTGCGTTTGTAGGTTCCCGCGGTTGATCGTTCGCTAGAGTGAAAAAGGCAAACACTGGATATTATTCAAGAGTTAAATACATTTTTATAATTTGCGCATAATTTATAACCCTTTCACATGCATACACAGTTGGGTTCTCATTTTTTTATTTTTTTTCAAGTTTTTAATCCTGGACAAGAGAGTCAAGTTAGAGGGTTACTCCTCGTAGGAGTGCTTCAAACAGAGTTTATGCGCGACTCGTGCATGAGCCCAATCAGGCTGAGTGGTGTAAATATGCTCTGATACCACTTTGTAACATACCCACTACCTAAATCAAATTTTTCTAGTCTTCTGCTGCGTTTGAACCCCTAATTAACCATGGAGGCCCCGCGTAAGATGGCTCTTTCTCTCTCCTTCTATGTTCCCATGTGATCGTGGGTCATGTTCACGGTTCAATTTGAACGCAGAGCCTATTTGTAATTCGTGCCTCACAACTACAGTAACGTCTAAATGTTCGACTCTGCAACTGTTGAACCCCGACAGGGATAGCGAGCGACCAATGGGGATGAATCCCTACAGGGTCAACAAATGGCCAATAGGAACAAACCTCAACATGGGTAGAGAACTGCCAGTGGGAAATGGCCCCGTTGCACAGTTAGGTGGAATACATGTGGTAGAGAGGGAAATGCGACATGGTGGTCGACATGACAGGAGGGGCCCCACTTCACATGCCACACTATTCCGGACCCCCCCCCCCCCTAACGCTAAAGGTAGAACAGTAAGGGGGCTCTGGAATGAAACCTCAACCATAGATCTGGATGGGTGGACTCTGGCCGTCCAGATCTGCTTGTCGCTTATCCTAAAGCATATTCATGTCCTGGCTTAAGTTGACGTCTCATTGCTACATCTAACGGTCATTACAGATCTTGAGATCCTCCGAAAGAATCTCGTCCATTCATCGGGGTTTATCATCACAAGAATCCAGACTCTCGATCACGGCACCCCCGAATCCTCGATCCCCGGTTTCCCGATGTGGTTAAACTCTCGACACGTGGCCTCTGTCAATCGGACGGCTCAGATCTACTCCAAGGTTTCCTCCATGGGAAATCCCGAACTCTTGTCAATAGGAATCCCGATTCTGCGATTCTCGATGAGCCAATTCACCGATATGGTCCATTATGTGTTAGCCCTCCAGGCTATGCTCTGGTCCACGTGACTGCTAATTCATAGGACCGCATCCTTATCCTTCTCATCAGGTTTTCAGACTTTTCAATGTCGAAATACACTCGTCCTCAGGATTCGCGATCCCTCGAATCCTAATGTGCTCTTTATGCACTAGCTCTCCTGGCTAGGCTTCTGGTCCACATGACCTCTCCTATATGATCGTAGTCATACTCCTTATCAGGGCTTCGGGGTTTCAAATGCTGAAAAGAATTTTCCCACGGGATTGTCGATTCCTCGAATCCCAATTCTCCGCTATGCTGACAGCTGGCCCACAATGGCACTTTTCTCCTTGTCGGGGTTTCAGACTTCGCGATTCCGAAATGCCCAAACCTCTTGCTATCAATATTCCCGACATCCCTATGAACAAAATGTCGATAGACGACTTCCTGTCGAGACTTTCCCCGATGGCTCCGATTACTTCCACGTGTCCTCCTCTGATGGACGGTCCTGATTAACTCTCGGGATTTCGAGACTTAAAATGTACCGAATTTCACGACCTCGAGAACTTCAATTTCCCAAGTGTCGATATCCTTATGATGGTCGAGACTTCTGCCTGATGTGAGAAGGGATAAACTCTATGCACCTCATGTCCGATCTGACGGCTGACGGGTAATTGGACCAAGATCTAACAGTCTAGATCCGTTCTTCCTACGCACACTCCAGAGACTAAACTCCGAGGTTCTTAACCCGATCCAATGACTGACGGGATTTCTGAATGAGATCCAACAGCTATCGATCTCCCCCTTCTATATTCTTACTCTGGTGCATCCCAGACATAGAAACCAATGGTCCAGGTCTCCTTCTCCAGCCGATCTGACGGCTCAGATCTGTCCCACCTCGCGCCTTCTTCCACTACTTTGTGGATGTGGAAAGATCAACGGTCCAAATGTTCTCATGGACCTTGGGGGTCCACGATCCCGATTTCCTCGCTATTCACGAAGATAAAGGGAAAAGGGGCAAGGTATGTAACGCCCTTGTTTCTTTCATCAGTCTAACGGTGGTGAATGACCCGAGAATCTTTCGACGGGATCTCATCCGTTGATTTATGCTTATCCCTACGCTGCTACTTTGGGATTTTAAGAGGGTCATTCCTCCTTGTACAGGGTTGTTAAGACTTGCGCATTCAAGTCCTTTTTCCGAGTTCTTGGTGAACCTTTCCAAGGAGGGAAAGTCTCTGTGAAGAGATCTATTCCGGGGCATTCCGGGAGACAGACAAGGGGAAACAAATTCCTGAGGATGGACTGGAAGTATGACTTGGTTCAACTCATGCATAATTAAATTCATTTATCAACATAAGCCATGCGTGGTCTTTCTGTTATAAGCATATATCTATTATTTCTTATAAAACTCTGCACAGACATTCTAATACTGTAATCGTTCACAATTTCACAGTTCCATGAGCATATATGTCATTATATGAATTTCAAGATGCAATATGTAAAGCACTTATCAGAAATAACACCAGAAGTGAGTGCAACTGCTGAGAGGGGTGTTCGTTTCCACCCAATCATAGGCATAGCGACTCCCGGTGGATTTACCACTAGCCACCCATGAGTTGAGACCACGATGGTGTGAGACTGCGTCTCTCTGTCTACCAGTGACCAGGAGTGAAGGTTGCAATCCCTCCTCTATGCTATCACTCACTCTGCATAATGCCAGAGTTCCCCTCATGTCTCCCCTACTCAATTGCTTCTTCCCCACACCTTATCCTCTTGCGAGGTTGCGTGTGGCGCAATTACCCTTGTGTCAATCAGGCCTGAAGGCTCTACGGATAGGCGGTTCACCTCCCCATCCCTCATTAATCCATCAACCTGCTAGCCTGCAAGGCATTAAATTCAGGGCCAACGAACCGCTTTTGGTTCTCCGGGCCAGTGGAGTCCAAATACGGTATTAATTCTCGGTGGGAGTTAAAGCCACCTTTCCAGGTGCCCTCCACCGCCATCGTGGTCTCTTTTTCTACACATCCCCTCTTAGTAGTCCTGCAATAAATTCAAAAATGTTATTTACATTTATGAGTTTGCCATAGTTCTTGGCCAGTCTAGTTATATTTACAAGCTGGGGGAAACAAGGTGTTACAGTATGGCTTTGGTACCTTTCTAGGTCTTCCCTAATGTATTCATCAAGATCAAAATTCAGACAAAAAACTTCATCTTATTCAAAGAAATCTAAAATTTTATTTTTGATCTTCAACAAATCTTCCTCTTCATCTATAAGATCATTGTTCACTGATTCTACACAACCTTCTTCTATTTTTGTGTCCATGGATATCCTTCAAACTTGTAAGGCTTATAATGAAGGCCTACTCTGATACCAATTGTTGGACACAACAACCAAACTAAGAGGGTGGGGGGAGAATCAATGTGAGGCTCTTTTTACAAATTCTTCTAAAACTTTAGTTAGCCATCACCATTCACAAAATAATTAATCATTACTTATATTCACACTTAGTTTCTTGCATGTAAACATATCTCAATGACATATATTAACAATAAAGAACTATGCACCATCACAATAAAGAACACCAAATATATGTATAAATTTCTTTTGTATTATGGACTACAATCCTTGGGGTTTATCAGCACCAACTAAAATGAGCACCAACTCAAAGAGAGCACCAACTCTCAATGCAAGACACAGCCTGCAAATCTCAGCACCAACTGAGAAGAGGAATCCAATCCTCAAGTACAAGACTGATCTTGTAGATAGAAAGAAATCTGTCAAACTGTACCAACAGTCTATACCAAGACAAGTGCATCAACTATGCACAACACAAGCTATCACAACTTGTCACCTCAACCTATCTCATCAATCTTATCATCCAAATCTTATCTACTCACAAATATCAATCATTAAGTCAACTCTCAACCATATGCACAATATCACCAAGTTAACCAACAAGATACCTCGATAAATACACAATACTCTCCATAAACCAAATACCATAAACCCTTACACAAGACCATGTGAAAAAACCATACCTTTAATACTGTAGAAATCATCAATACCTATACCATACTATGCAACAAGTGGAACAATTCCAATATGCAAATCTAATGTGGTTACCGAACTACCAACTTTCTGTAGCTTCCAAATCTACTGCCGAGATTTAGCTGTCACGGTTCCACTACCACAATTATTCTACCATTCTTTTGCTGCTGCAATTCTTTTGCCACACTTTTTCTGCCACGATTTTGTTGTCACATTTTTTCTTCTCTGATTTTTCTGCCGTGAATTTTCTCTATCAAAAATACTTTCCCAAATAACCTTTCACAAATGGATATTAAATATGCTCAAAGATCATACACATATGAGACCCTTTCTCTCATATTTATAATTCTCCAAGTAGCTTCCTCTTGGGGTTATCTTCTAACGAACTTACCCATTCGAGCTAACCCACTTCTACTTTGTCCATTTACAACCACTTTATCCACAAATAGTAAACTCTCCACTTCGAGTTGAAACTAATTATTTTTTATTGTTTTCTTGTTGCAACCACTTAATCCATGACTAACTACTTTGACTAGTCAACTTCTTCTAGGAGCTTCTAGAATATTTTTCTTTCTTTGGCCTTCTGACTTAATTGACCTTCTAGGGGATTCTAGATAACTCATGAGGGTTCTCCAACTTCACATGGTCATAACTCTCTAACCGTTAGGATTTATGTGATGTTCCACATATCACCAGAAACATCATAACATATACTATCCATATAGAATAGTTTCTCTTCAAAATTTATTGATCTTCATTACATGATTACTCAATCAGACTTGGGTTCGCTAACCACATTGTTGGGATACTCACCCACTTAACCATCTGGACTTCACAAAGAATCTTTCCATGAGGGATTTCACCATAAGGGGACCGCTTTGAGAAATTTATCCAAGAGCATATTCCTGTGAGGGATTTCACCATAAGGGGACCACTTTGTAGTTTATTCGTTTGGTTCTTCCTATCAACCATGAATTGACATCAATGATACAACTCCCTTTAATATCAACACATCATTATGAAATCACTTGACATAAACCATTCGAAAAAAATCACATCAATGATCATATAACCAATAATCAATATATCAATGATACAAACACATCACTATATCAATACTTGACATCAACTCTTTGACATGAATGACAATATAGTACAACACATGATGTAACTAGCACCTTGGAGCTTGGATTAAGGTGAAACTTGGTAATATTATCCAAGATAGGGTCATCAAGGAACCCAATTGATATCCTATCAAAACTAAAAAGGAGCAAGTGCAAAGATGCATGGTCATAAATAAAATTTGTACATGATTAAAGGGTGTGTGGAAGGAGTAAATGGGTAATAATCAAATGGCCATAGATTTCTTCTCAATAGTTAGAATTGAACAAGAAAAAATTCATTGGAAAGGTCTTGGAAATAGGAGTCTATATATTAACCTATAAATCTGAATTAGAGACTCAAATTCACAAGAAATCAGGAAAACTATTTCTGGTGTATTTAAAATGGCATAATGGTGCATAAATTGATAGATTTGTTAAATTATTGTAGTCTACCAAATGCTATTTCCTGCACATTTTGCAAAGTTAAGGGAAAATAGATTAGAACAAGATCAACAAAGAGACCAGAGGCATTGAAGAGGAACATAGGACTTACAGCCATGAGGATGAAGTTAGGGGGTTGTGTGTTAGCATGTGTAATGCAGGGACAAAATCCAATGGGCATGGAGAAGGCAAGAAGGAGAGAATGAATTTGGTAGAAACAATAAAGAGTCTCCAAAGAGATGTACAAAGTTATAAAAATGATAATGAGAGGCTTATGAAATCCAAAGAGACGTAAGATGGCATCAACCTCAGGTTGTTGTAGAGTTTGGATAGAATCAAGAATAAATTGGACAAGGGTACACACTCAAACAAGTCAAAAATCCACATATCTCATGATAAAATAAGAGAATCTAGAAGTTTTGATAGGCATCATCATCACTCACAAAAAAAATTAGTTCTAAGAGAACACAATATTTCAATTCCATCTCCTATCATAAAGAATAGGATAAGGTTTGGGGTAGATGAACTTCAAGGATAATTGAATAAGATCAAACCTCCCACATTTTACGGTGTGCACAAGAAGGATGAGGATGCAGAGACCCAGTTGTTGGGAATGAAGAAGTATTTTTAGTTCAACAATTACTCCTCACAAGAACAAGGAATAATTTCCATTTATTAGATAAATGGAAAAGAATTAATGTGGTGGGACCAACTCGTGCAAGTACAACACATTGATGAGAAGAAACTTACTTGGAGGCATCCCAAGAATTACTTTCAAAAGAAATACTTGACCAAGTATTATTATGATAGGAAGGTAAAGGAGTTCTTTGAACTCAATCTTGGGAGCATGACCATGGATGAATATGAAATGATATTTTTAGAATTGTTGAAGTATGTCGACTTCATCAAGGATGAATAGGTCAAGATTCAAAGATTCATGAGTGGGCAACCATTAGTATTCAGTGACAAGATGCAGTATGATTTTCCCAAGAAATTGGATGAAGCAATAAGGAGAGCCAAGTGCCTCTATGATCAACATAGAGAAAATCAAACTTTCCAAAAGGCTTGGGAAGATAAGAATAAAGGTAATATGGAGCATAGGAATAAGGGAATGAAGCCATCATTCTTCAAAAATAATTCTCAGGGAGAGTCAACTCCAAATGAGCCCAGAATGACAGAAACTTTGGGAAAAGTACTAAGGCAACAACCTATTAAATGTTAAGGTTCTGAGGGAGATCACATGTACAGATATTTCCCTCATACAGGTGAAAAAGTCAGTATTGTTCACAGTGTACAACAAGCTAATATATTTCAAGAAATGAGAAGAAGCATGCCAAGGATCTATGCAGCACTGGACAACAAGCAATCTAAGTTTCAATCCCACATGATTGAAGTGGAAGGTAATATTAATGACCAAACTATTTCTATTTTAATTGATTTAGGAGTTTGTCATAGTTATATAGATCCTAAGATGGTGGAAATATTTCATTTTCCAAGAAGAAAACTTGGAAAATATTGGTTGGTTCAACTAGCTAAATGAGCTAAGATAAGAATTAATGAGATGTTTAAGGAATGTCCAATGGACATGAATGGATTAAGAAGAAAAGAAGATTTGAATATCATACCTTTGGGATCATATGATTTCCTAATTGGTATGGATTGGTTGGACAACAATCATGTTTTCCTAGACTATTGTATTAAGGAATTTGATATCTTGGATGAGGAAGGGAACTTGAGAAAAGTTCAAGGTATTACAAGGGAAGTAACTATTAGATAATTTTTAGCCTTGCAACTGAAGAAAATCTTTAGGAAAGGATGTTAAATATTTTCAACACATATGGAAGAGGAAACTGAGGATAAAGTGCCAAACATTGAATATTATGTTGTCCTAAAAGAGTTTGAAGATGTATTTAAAGAGATATCGGGGTCACCACCCAAGAGAGATATTGATTTCTCTATTAGTTTGATGTTTGGAGCAGCCCCAATATCCAAGACTCCTTATAGGATGAGTACACCATATTTGAAGGAGTTGCAAATGCAGCTTGAGGAGATGTTAAAGAAGGGTTATATACGCCTAAGTGTGTCTCCTTGGGGTGCCCCATTATTATTTGTGAAGAAGAAAGATGATACCTTGAGGATTTTAATTGACTTTAGGAAGTTGAATAAGGTGAATGTGAAGAACAAGTATCCTTTTCCAAGGATAGATGATATTTTTGATCAACTAAGGGATGAAATATATTCTCCAAGATTGACCTCATATCAGGCTATCATCAGGTGATAATTAAAGAAGAAGACCTCATAAAGAAGGCATTCACAAAAAGGTATGGCCATTATGATTTTACAGTGGTGCCATTTGGGTTGTAAAATACACCAGTTGTCTTTATGTATTTGATGAATGAAATTTTCATAGATTACTTGGATAAGTTTGTCATTATATTCTTGGATGACATTCATATATAATCTAAGTCTAAATAAGAACATGAGAATTACTTGAGGATGGAGCTACAATTATTGAGAGAGCATCAATTGTGTGCAAAGTTGAGCAAGTGCTCATTCTATAAGAGGAAGATACATTATTTGGGCCATATCATTTTAGAGGAAGGGATAGTAGTGGATCTAGAAAAGATAAGAGCCATGGAGGGACGGGAAATACCAAAGAATGTCTTAGGTGTGAGATCATTCATGGGGCTTGCAGGGTATTATAAAATATTTGTTGAGGTATTTTCAAATATTGCACACACAATCACCTCTTTGCAAGATAAGGGTGTGAGATTTGAATGGATCCCTAATTGTGAAAAGAGTTTTCAACACTTGAGGAACTTGTTGACAAGTGACCCAATTTTGAGGATCGCTAATCCAAATGAAGACTTCATTGTATGCAAAGATTCTTGCAAAGAATGGCTTGGAGTAGTCCTTAATCAAAATGGGAATGTGATATTCTATGAGTCAAAAAAGTTGAAAGAGAAAGAGAGACACTACGCCATTCATGATTTAGAATTGGAAGATACAGTGCATGCCTTGAATATGTGGAGGAACTATCTAATGGGAAGAATATTTGAACTGAGGAAATACCATTGTTGGCACAGGGGAAAACCTAGGGTTCAATGCTACAACAACTCACCAACAAAACCCTAACTACCGTCTCTTTTGGCAACACATGCGAAGAAGATGAGGTCTCACCCGAGGTAGAGGAAGCGGTGGCTACAGGAATCAGATGTCTGCAACCTTATCTGGGACACAGATCTGTGATTCTAACACTTAACAAAGAACTTAGCAGTAAACATCCATCGACATTTGGTTCTTAGTAATAACTCAGACAAACCCTAATTACAGAGCATTGCAATATTCAACTAGATCTGATGTATCTAAGAACTTATCATAGAGAGGTAGATTAAATCTAGTAGATTCAAGCACTAAGCACATTTACATAGGTCATATTTAACATCCATATAAATCGTTAGCACAAAGCATAAATAGATCTATCTATCTATATCAAATCACTTAGCAAGTAAAGACATAAACACATCAACACATCGCACAAAGAATAGCAACACAACATGTACTTGGTTCACCCCCACCCTAGGGCTATGTCCACCAACTCTTCTTTTCTTCTATTATCTTATGTTAATTAGTTACATGTAGAGAGCCTCAAAACCTTACTCCGCATAGGACAGGAGATCTGTGCACACCTCGCTAGATCCTCCTTCCTCGAGCTAGGGTACAACACCAAACCTTCTTACAGTCACTTGCACATATATCTACAAGCTTCATACAATATGCACAGAGCACTTACAATCCTTCGATCACATAGATCTATCACTTATCCCAATATCACACAGATATCTCTATATGCCTCAGCACTTAGCACCATTTGCAACTACCATCTCTTACATTTCCTAAACATCTATTTATACTTTATAAAATATGCCTAAACATGGGTAAACCCATGGGCCGACATCCCATACCCATTACATAATCCCAAATCCCAAAAAGGGGGCCAAGATCCCGCGATCTCTGCTTCATCTTGCACTCCTCCTTCAGTAAGCTGTCGAAGTCTAGAAATAGGTCAAACTTGACCAAGGATCTCCCAAAAATTGGTCAAGGGACAACAACCATAGTGGTATAAAATATTTGTTTCAACAACCAACTTTGAATGCTAGGAAAAGTAGATGGTTGGAATTCCTCAGTGAGTATGACTTTGAGATAAATAATATCAAAGGCAAGGAGAATAAGGTGGTTGTTGCACTCAACAGTAGGGTGCATTAGATGCATGATAAAACCATTAGCATGTAAAAATTTGATTTGAAACACAAAAATTTGGAAACTGCAAAATCATATCAACATTATATGGAAACAAGAGAAAAGTTACAGCAAAGTAATTTGCAACAGAAAGTTGAAGATTGTGAGATGAGAGAGGATGGAATCCTCATGTAAAGTGGAAGAGTTCATGTGCCTAGTTCTTAGAAATGAAAAATATGGTGCTAAGAGAGATGTATAATGTGCCTTATGCTAGGCACCCAGGGTACCAGAAAACAATTGCAGTTGTCAAAAGCCAATATTTTTGTCCTGGTATGAAAAAACAAGTAGCTGAGTATATAGCTAGATGTTTAGAATGTCAGAAGGTCAAGGATGAACAAGGAATACATCTTGTTTGCTACATCCATTTCCCATTCCAGAGTAGAAATTGGATGTGTTGGCAATTGATTTCATCACCAAGCTTCCCAAAACAGTGAAGCAACATGATTCCATCATGGTGGTGGTGGATAGGCTCACTAAAGCTGCTCATTTTATTCTACTAAAGCTAAATCACATGGTAACTAGCATCGCAAATATTTATATGAGGGAAATTGTCAAGTTTCATGGTGCGCCGAAGGTAGTTGTTTATGTCAAAGATACCAAGTTCACATCAAACTTTTGGAAGGGATTATTTAAGGGATCTGGGATAAGTCTAAACTTTGGCACAACATATCATTCATAGTCAGATGGGAAAACAGAGAGGGTCAATCATGTGATTGAAAATATGCTAAAGTTGTATGTGATGAACAACCATCAAATTGGGAATATTATCTACACTTAATTGAGTTTGATTATAATAATGGATATCATGCATCTTTGAAGATGAGCCCATTTGAAGAATTACATAGTACAAAGTGAAATATACCAGTGAGTTGGGACAACCCAGCAGACAAAGTAGTGGTTGGGACATAATTGCTCAAGGAAATGGAAGAACAGAGTGAATATTAAGCCAAATTTAAAGTTTTCTCAAGACAAGAAGAAAAGCTATGTAGATGAAGGTAGAACTCATAGAGAGTTTAAAGTGGTTGACCAGGTGTTCTTAAAAGTGAAATCCAAGAGAAGTTCCCAAAAGTTGGGAAATTGTTCAAAGTTGGTGGTACGTTATTGTAGACCATTCGAAATACTAGAGAGGATTGATCATGTTGCATACATGCTTACATTATATGCATCCATGTGCATTCATAATGTATTACATGTGTCTTTTCTTAAAAAGTATGTACCCAGTTCTAATCATGCAATTGATTGGAATGTGATTTAGGAGGAGCAAGAAGAAGACTTTTAAGTTCATTCGGTGTGCATATTGAATTAGAAAGTTAAGATGATCCAGAATTGAGTAATAGGGATGGTAAAGGTCTAGTGGACCTATGATGGTCCTAAATATGTAACCTAAGAACATGAAGATGCCATTTGGGAGGAGTACCCACATATTTTTGAGTATTTTTGAAGATTTTGGATTGTCCATGTGTAAATAATGAACTGAGAAAAATGCATAAATAAGGGGGAATGGAATATAATACCCATAAGTCCTCAATTGTAAATGTACATATAGGCTAGAGAGCTAGGATATTTTGGGCCAAAGTGGCTTTGTATATATGTTTTGAGGCTAGAGTGCATGTGTGATTCTTATGTTGGAGAGCCTAGATGCTAAAATGTCATTGATCCTAACATTGCAATTCATAACCACACTTGGATTATTGAAAAAAATACATCATTGTTGTAGACCAACTAAAAAAAAGAGTACAGGGGGATAGAACTCCACTAAAAGGGAAAGAGGGGTGAAGAGTCTAGGAAAAGGAGCCTAAGCCCAAGTAAATATTATATTGATATTTCCTAAATTCTTATTATATGATATTTTTATCCTAAGTTACTAAGGATGAGGAACGTATCACCAAGTAGGGGCAAGTGGGAACAAGGTAGTTCCCAACATGACAAGTGTCAAGTTTGGAACATGCATATAAAAAGTGGCAACTTAGTGTAATTTCCCATTATTATTCCATCATTCTCTCATTATTCTATCATACACTCTTTCCATATGTACACTCTTCCATCCATAATCCACACATTAATTGGAAATCTTTGGAGCTATTTGTAACCGATAAACCTAGGTAATTTGAGTTGAAGAAGTGAGTTGTCAGGATCATGTTCAATTTGAAGTGGGTTTTTAGGCCTATGAACATTCTCTCGAGGTGAGAGAAGTAATAGGAATTGTTTCCCTATATTCCATGCTACAACTACAAGGCTTTGATAATTCTTATTCGGCCCATTGTTGAAGCCTTGGAAAGGAAGTGGGGTAGTCGAAGGACTTTTCAGTAGAGAAGGTGCACACTTCTTGGGGTGGGACAGACTATGGGGAATGAGATATTGTAGGATGATTGTTGGAGTTGGCACCTTATTCTAAGCATTTTTGTTATCGATAGACCTTATCCTGTCTTAGGATTGCTTTTCCCTGGTGGATTTTTAGCCCCATCTCGGATGTGACCCATTGTTCAGATTTTATGAGCAACATAGTCTATGGTTGAGAGGAATGTCTGAGGTCTGCACGCGTTTGGTAAATATTTTTCAAAAGATAAGTGGATATTATTTGTTTGTATGAATTATATGTGATTAATTATATTATTCTCTTTATGGTTTTTATGGATTTTTACCATTTTAATTATGCTTAAGTTTATATACTATTATGACTGCATAGAACAAGATAATTGCAATCTGATGTAGGACATATTGTAAATTTAATGGTATAAGAGTTGGAATTTTGTGTCGCATGGCCCAACTTGGGGGTTGGGGATGATACATGCACTATGATAATAATTCCTTTAAATTATGTGAAAATCGAAGGCAATATAATGATAACTCAATATTCTACCAAATAAAAGAAAGTAGTTTTCTTCCAAAGAAAAGAAAGAGTTATCAATTCACTAAAAAAACTGCAAAAATTTAGGTTAGCATACATATAAACCTTGAAATTAGTGAAATGAATCATTCATTTACATAGAAAATGTTAATCAAGGAAGAATTCTAAACATTCTATGTTTTGGGCATTTTTCAATAATCATCATAGGAATCCGACTATATGATTTTTGTTGAAATTGCAAATTTTCATTGCTGAAATTGCATTTTTGAATGCAAAAATCGATTTAAGATCCTTAAAAATCTCTATTACACCAAGATTGTAAAATATCAACAACTGATATTTGAAATTCCTACAATTCTTCTTAAATTTTGGCCAGATTTTTGGTAAGAATGGTCCAAAAAAATTGACCGGAAAAGGTTCAAATCATGGCTTGTTTAGAATATTATTTAATCGACAATTCAACATTAAAATATGATGATACTCATGAATTTTGTATTCTAGGATGAGATGAATTTTGTATTCTAGAAATTCCAAGTGGGAATTCACTTACCAAGGACTACTGCACTACTATCTTCTTTAAACTAACTACCATTTATAGCCTTCCTAAACTTATTTTCCATAAATTTTAAAAGCTTCTCAATGATTCCAGTCATCGATCTAGTTAAGTTGGAATATGAATATAGAGAGGGTACTATCACCTATGAATGATTTTAAAATCCTTCTTCTCTCCCTTGAAAGTACCCACTAGTATCCCCCTTAGTAACTATGGTATGTATCAACAAGCACTTACCTAGGATCCCATAAACAACATGGAATTTGGCCACTTGGGTTCCAATCCCCATTCCATCCCATAAGAATAAGCAAGCAAATAAAAATTCACAATTGTAGCAAGAAAAAAAACTTCATGTACTCTTCTTATGACCCAAATATGAATGATATTTTATCATAGTGGTTGTCAGTTTACATTTTATGCTTTTTTAGATGCATTTGAATTGAAGCCCACCCCCGAGGAAATTGGAGATTATCATAATTTAGTGTGTTGGATATGAGTAGAAATATGTAATATACCTAGGGAGGTAATATGAGTGGCAATATGAGAGGTACCCAATGATAATGGGGGTTAGATACTATTAGTGGAGGCTATTCAATGTAAGGTGTACTAGGTCCACCATGGTATTAAATAAGGCTCACTATGGTAGTTGGATAGAATAAATGGGTAGTTAGATATAATAAATGGGATTTCTAAAAGATACCTTCTCTAAAATGTTCTTAGGAAATAGAAAAGACTATAAAAGGATATGTAAGCAATGTAATTGGCATGGTGAAGAATATTGTTGATACACAAGCAAATATTTCTTAAGGAGTACAAGGATAAAACTCCTCAACCAATAGTTGCTTGTGCATCAACAATATTATTCACCATGCCAATTGCATTGCTTACATATCATTTTATATTCTTTTCTATTTCCTAGGAACATTTTAGAGAAGGTGTCTTCTAGAAATCCCATTTATTATATTTAACTACCCATTTATTCTATCAAACTACCATAGTGGGCCTTATTTAATACCAGGGTGGACATACTCCACCTTACATTGAATAGCCTCCACTATTAGTATCTAACCCCCATTTCCATTGGGTACCTCCCATATTACCACCCATATTACCTCCTTAGGTATATTACATCAAGTTTGGGTGGATTTCTCTTCCAAACTGATTTCCTAGATGACTTATTCTCTACGTTTCTTTCATTTTCCAAAATAAATTTCAAGAGACGGTGGTTAATAGGTCAGTCCATTGTCAATTGATTCTATCCCAAGTTGTTGAGTGGATGACTATTATCCTCCCCACCCATGACCAATTCTCACTAGTGACATGTTGAGCTCTTAGTGAGTATATTGCTGCATTGGCCTTGAGCCTTGAAGAATCTAGTTTACCCTAGGTACAATCCTTGGATTGAGGGATCACATAGCACAAATTTGGATTCCGCGAATGACTTTTGGTGGTGAGACATGTGGGATATAATTATTGCATTTATTGATCATATGGGTATCATAACAATGGAATCCTTTATCATGGCACAATTTCCAAAACTTAGAAGAGAATCAGAGATAGCATGGATAAACCAATGATGAGAGAAAGATTATAAAACTTAAGGGATAGTAATAGGTAGATCCAAGAGGAAAATGGATACTTGAGGGTATAAATATAGATTTTTTATTGGAGGATAGAACATTTGGTAAAAGACCATAAGATCTCCACAAAACTATTTCATTGTTGAAGAATCATTTTGTTGAATAACAAGACTCCCTCACCATTTCTATGGCCTATTGGGACAAGAGAAAATTTCAACTTGTATAGTTGGGAGAGAAAGTAATTTAACTAGATAGTTTGTAGGAGGAGAGGCTCACCCAAATGTTAACTTGACTACACCAACTCTTAGTAAACAAGGATGAATCATTAACAAAGCTACAAGACATTGTACAAGAGAGTAATGAAGAAAATAAATCATCCATTGTTATTACAAAATCCAACACCATGATTGATATCAACATGGTAATATCAAATTCAAATATTCTCAAAAGGATTTTGGTGATTTTGAATGGCATAACAAAGGCATGAGTTCCAACATACTAAGGAATATGGCCTACGATGATCAAGGTATAGTTAAGAGAAGTTAAGGAATTATAATTCTTGTTGTAGTTGAATTGAAGCTCAAGCATGAAGGTCTAAGTTTTGGTGGAAAATAGGAAAATTCCATGACCACCAAGTTCAATTTTTGTAAGGTGATAGATTGCCAACATAAATATCACAAACCTACATATCTTTGAGATAAATATTTCAAGATGGAGATTGTTGAAAGTATATTTTTTGTATTTTGATGATCAGTTTGGATACCATATATTTGAAGGAATGTTTACCCTACATACCTAGCTTAAATGGGAGAACAAGTTATTTGGTTGGAAATCTTATTCTGAGACCTTTCCTATGGTATATGGCGTTCCCTATAACTCCCTAGGAATGAGGAGATATGATTTTTTTTCTCTGAAAACCCATCCATAAAATTGAGGTTAGCTCAGCCAGTATTTAAAGGCTGGCCCTAAAAGTAAGGAGAAAAATAATATAAATACAAGATAGATGTGCGTTTTCTTAGTTTAACCAAAAAAGGAATCAAGTCTGAGGTGCGAATAAATGATCTAAGATGCACTAAAGAAGATGGGGTGTCTTTCTAGGATCTAAAGGTGTTCAAGAGAAGTCTAAAGGATTTTCTTGGGATATTTCTTCTTCTCAAGGTGTTATATGAAGGACTAAAGGTTTTTGATGATTCCATGTGAATAGTTTTTAAGTTGTGATGTTGTCATTAGTGGACGTTGTCATTGGTGGATGTTTCCTTCAGTGAATGTTGTTGTTAATGGATGTTGTCGTCAATGATTATACTCTGGGAATGATGATATGAGACTTGCTAGGGAATGAAGGCTACAAGTGACTAGGGTTTGAAGTATTGTCTATGGAATGAAATATGCAGGTGAAGTCAAAAGTACTATGTGCATGAATATCTTAGATTGGTTTCTACACGTATCTTGTTGAGTTGGTGTGCAGGTGAGAGGTCAGTGCCTTCAACATGTGTTGGAGATACTTCACACACACCTAAGATCTATTTTTCCTAAGATTTTCCCTATGTTTATTAGTCATTATTCAGTCTCCTATAGTTTAGGGAGAATATTCTCTTCAATTCACACTTCAGTTTGATCAGTTGAGTGGAGTCTAGATGCCACATTGGGATCATCACCATGCAGCATTGGGATCATCACCAACTAATGTGCATTTTCCTTGGGATTATCACCAGACTAGTGAATTACTAATGATTCACTGATATCCTCCTCACTTCACTCTTTTTTAGTCAGTTAATTGAAGACTGAGAGACTAGTTAACTCAGACTAGGTGGTAGTTCACTCCTGTAACTTCCTGAGAAACTAAAATAGGTGGCAGTTTACTCCCGTAACTGTTGGTGTGTGTACAAATCACTATAGACCACCACTATGGTGTATTTTCATCTCCTCCAGTGCACATTAGTTGAGTTATACAAAGTATATCATGTGTAAATTATCATTCATTTTTGGTTAAGGAGAATTCTTCCATTCTTTATCTTTTTCTTATCCTTTCTCATATTTTCTCTGCAAACTATGTATGTCATTTGCTAGCTAGATATTTTATGTGTAGGTTCAACACATTTACATGGTATTAGAGCTGACAAATTGCTACAAAAAATACACACCATATTATTTTTGTAGGTACTAAAGATTGAAGACAGAGAAAAACATAATTTCCAAAATAATTCATTCTTACACTGTTCAATTTATTTGCATGGAAGGAGAAGATGATAGTGCATCTTCGAGGAAGAGGATTATGCAATTTAACCATGGACATATATACCAAACCCACATCATCGATAGAAAAATCTAATCATTTTTATTGAATGGATGAAGCGTTTGGAACTATTTGTAGTCTCAATTCTCTTGAACTCCTCTTTCACATATCCTCCTGTAAAACCCTCAATTAAGCCTAGACCACCATGGAAGGGATTTTTGGAAAATAGGATGATATGAGGGGACACATTCTCGAGGTGTAATTTCGCACATTGGATCCGAAAACCTTCGACAATATCCAAGATTTCTTTACCAAATATAAAGACTTATTGTCGCAACTCAAGGCTTGCAAGGTTGATAAATCTAAGGAGGAGAAAAAACTGGTTCTCGCCATTCTCTCCAAACTTGGTCTAGAATAATCAATGTTTGTATCCACATTTCATTCAACTAGGCTCACCTCTGGAGCCACCTGGAAGATTCCCTCTCTTGAGGTCTTCATTGAATCTCTAACACAAGAGCAGAACAAGTTTATCAACATGGGAAAAATCAAAGGCCCAAATATGCATGCACTTACTGTGCATGATGGTAGCAGTCATCAAAATCAAAAATCTAAATACAAAGAAAAAAGGAAATCACATTCAAATCCAAATAAGGAAGGGTACTCAAAACCCTTCAACGATGCCTCTGGATCCAAAGGTGGAAAGGGAAGAAAAGGGGAGAAATGCACTTACTTCCATAAAGGATTTCATCCAAAATTTGCATGTATGTAGAAACAGATAGATCAAATGGCCTAAATACTTCAGAAAAACAACCTTGGAGATCGCATCCCTGAGGGTTCCAAGAAGAAGAAGCTAGGATATCAGAATCCCAAGAAAGGAAATTCTAGCCATGATTTTATTTCCATCCACTCCTCTCCCAATGCTTGGATCATAGATTCAAGTGCATCACACCACATGGTAGCCACAAAAGAATTCAATTATTCATTGGATGCATGCAAAGGTCCTCCTATTTTGATGGGGGACAACTCTCTAGTCAAGGTCACCGGTAAATAAAGAATTAAAATCACAAAAAAAATCTTCAAGAATGTGTGACACGTTCCTAAATTCTCTGTCAATATTCTCTCCGTGCATCAGATAAAAAAAATCCAGAACCAGAAAGAGATTCATATTCACACCTGATGCAGTGGATATATATTACATGAAAACCAATTCCAAGGTTTCTATTGGTGAGGTGAATCATCAATCCAGACTCTACACGTTTTCTAAATTTATTGAACCAGATTCTGCATTACTACTTACCCATGCTAATTAAAGCAGTAGGATATGGCATGAAAGTTTTGGGAATTTAAATTTTAGATATATGAAACAACTTAGAAAGTAGGGAATGGTTGATGTTCAACCTAACATCCACTTATCCAAATGAATTTGTGAGGGATGTGTTCTTGGAAAACACCCTCAAGATAAATTTGACAAAGGAAAGACTCAGGAGGCTTCCTTTCCTTTAGATTTGATCCATAGTGATCTAATGGGACCTTTTTTGCATCCATCAATCAGTAAATCTAGCTACATGCTCAGTTTTGTTGATGATTTATCATGCTTCACATGGATTTTCTTTCTCAGGAAAAAATCAGAGCTCTTTCAACACCTCAAATATTTCAAATCCCTTGTTGAGACACAATCAGGAAAAAAAATCAAAGTCCTTCAAACAGATAACAAGGGAGATTATGTCAACCATGAGATACAAAATATTTTTCATGAGGTTGGGATTCATTTGCAACACACAGTTCTTTATACTCTGCAGCAAAATGAAGTTGCAGAGCGGAAAAATAGATCTCTAAAAAAAATGGCATCTTGCATGCTACATGCAAGGTCACTTACACAGATATTATGGGATGAAGAACTTAATTTTGCAAACCTACATCAAAAATAGATCTCCCCATATATCTATCAAGTATAAGACCCCCTACAAGGCTTGGAGTGGCCTCAAACCGGAAGTGACCCACTTCCATATTTTCGGTTCACATGCATGGGCCAAGATTCCCTCTAAGAAGAGAAAGGCACTTGATCCACAGAGAATAGAGTGTATCTTTGTTGGATACCCAACAGTGTGAAAGGATACAGATTCATTGATATTTCCTCAAACCGTCTGATCATTGAGAGAAGTGTCCAATTTGAGGAAAGTGTCTCACATGTACCTTAGCAACCGCATGCAGACACTTTTGTTCTTCCACCTATCAGAGATGATGAGCATGCACATGTCAACTCTTCTTCAGATGAGATTTTTTATTCATAGGATTAAGATGATCTAGATACAGAGTCAATATAGTCAGATGCAGAGTTAGTGCATGCAGATGCAGAGACAGAGTCGAGGCCTAAGTGGGCCATGACTACTCTTCAAGATGGAGGAGATCTTGTTGGGGATCCAACTGACACTAGGAGGACTCGATCTAATTTCAAGGAGACTCCTCTTACACTCATTTCCATTGAACTGATTCCACCTAAGAATCTTTTCTTAGTCCAGTCTTCAGATCCACAATCCTATGGCGAGGCTGTTGGAAATCCTCTGTGGGAATCTTCCATGCAGGAGTTGTACAACTTCCTCCTTGAGAAATAGACTTGGGATATAGTTCCCATTCCTTCAGTAAGGAATCTTTTCAGGTGCATATGGGTCTACAGGACCAAGAGCACAGCGGAAGGAGATGCTAGAAGATACAAAGCCAAGCTAATTTCCAAATTCTTTCAGCAGGTGCATGACATTGACTATGATGAGACCTTCACTCTAGTAGTGAATAGGGATTCCATACATTTGGCACTTTCCATAGAGGTAGACAAGGGATGGGAATTACATCATATGTAAGTGAAGAATGCATTTATTCATGGCAATCTCTCTGAGGAGATCTATATGGAGCAGCCCTAGGGATTTGTGTAGGATTCATCTTTGTTCTGTCAACTGAAGAAGTCTATGTATGGCCTCAAGAAGGGCCTGAGGGCATGATATGCCAAGATGCAATCCTACCTGCTATCATAGACCGTTTTACCTTGTAATTCAGACCCGAATGCTTACATGCTCAATACAACTAATTCACTTCTAATCCTAGTTTTGTACGTTGATGATTTGTTGATCATCGGTTGCTCGAATTCAATGATTGTTGTAGTCATGAGGATTTTGCATCACAAGTTCTTGATGAAAAACATGGGTCTGCTACATTTATTCCTTGTACTTGAGATCAGTTAGGATGCGTCAGGCATCAAACTATCTCAGGCCAAGTATGCACGAGATCTCCTTGAGATATTTCACATGACAGACTACAATTCTTCCCTGACTCCTTTCCTATAAAGAGTCACACTTGAGGATGGCGAGGACACTCCATTGGTGGATACCACACTGTATAGATAGTTATTGAAGATCTTGTTGTATCTCACACACTCTAGACCATACCTCTCCTATGCATTTGGAGCAATCTCTAGGTTCATGAAGGATCCGCATGAGCTACATTGGAAGGCTGCAAAGTGTATCATTTTATACATATAGGGAACCATCACCTTTGGGATTCACTATGTAGTAGAATCTACATTGAACCTCATTGGATTCACTGATTCTGAATTGCACGGCGATAGCATTAATCGCAAGTCCACATCTGGTTACTCAGTCAGTCTTCATTCCGGGCCTATCTGTTGATCGAGTAAGAATTAGGTTGTTATTTCTCTATCTTCAGTCGAGGCAGAGTACAAAGGGGTATTTAACATAACCATTCAGGCTATGTGGCTACAACATTTTTTCACTGAGTTGGGTATTCAGTTTCATCGGTGGTTCATCATCTAGTGTGACTACCAGAGCTCTCTAAAGTTTTGCAGAGATCCATTTCAAAGGCAATCGACGAAGCACATCGAGATCCACATCCACTACATCTAGGACTTAGTAGACGAGGGGATCATTGACCTGTAGTTTTGTCCTTTAGAAAAAACATACTTCAGACATCTTCACCAAGACCTTCATTGAGCAGAAGTTTCATTCTCTACACAGTCGTCTTGGAGTGAAGGACACCATTTCCTAGCAACTATCAGTTCTTATTTTTACATACATTGTACTTTGAGGAGGGGTTTTTCCCATGAGGTTTTCCCTCTTTCCTCATTTATTTCAGTGTATCTTTTGTATTTGGGTACCTAACATGGCCTTGTTTTCAGGACCCATTCTTTATTTTCACCATAGTGATGTTCAGTGGGTGTGTTGAAGATACTTCACACACACCTAGGATCTATTTTTCATAATGTTTTCCCTATGTTTATTAGTCATTATTCGGTCTCCTATAGTTTAGGGATAATACTCCTCTAGGATAATATTCTATTCAGTTTAATTGGTTGAGTGAAATCTAGATGCCACATTAGGATCATCACCATGCAGCACTGGGATCATCACCAGCTAATGTGCATTGTTCTTGGGATTATCACCAAATTATCACATTAATCAGGATTACCTAATCTCCTCCTCACTTCACTTTGTTTCAGTCGGTTAACTGAAGACTGAGAGACTATTTAAATCAGACTAGGTGGAAGTCCACTCATGTAACTTCCTGAGAGACTAGACTAGGTGGCAGTTTACTCCTGTAACTGCTGGTGTGTGTCTGAATCACTCTATACCACCACTTTGGTGCATTGTCTTATCCTCCAATGTGTATTAGTTGAGTTATATAGAGTATACCATGTATAAATTATCACTCATTTTTGGTTAATGAGACTTCTTCCGTTCTCTCTCTTCTGCTTCTCTTTTCACATATTTTCTCTACAAACTATCTATGTCATTTTCTATCTAGATCTATTATGTGCAGTTTCAACAAATTTACAACAGTTTGGTGCTTACAAATATTGTTACAATAGGTTGGTGCCTACAATTGCTGCTAAGTTGGTGCTCAATTAAGGAGATTGGTTACTCTGGTAGATTGGTAGCTACAAACTTTGTAACAATAGGTTGGTCCCTACAAACATTTATAAAGATAAGTTTTATGGTTTTTTGTCCGTTGGGTTACGATGTTAAACTTTGTGCATTGTGATTTGAGTTTATATGTAATTATTGTTTCTCATCTAATGAATTATTGATGAATGGTTAAATAAATTAAAATGTATTGTATATTGATTCACCCCCCTGCCCCCCTCTCTTAGTATAAGAATAAGTTCAACACCCACATACTTGTTGATGTCCCTTCATCCTTAGAATCTACCTTTGGCGATTAAGACCTTAGTTTCCTCCTCCAACCATGGCCAATGCAATGAAACTCATACCTAGAGCTCAAAACTTTATAAATATTCTCATATCCTAACTAATAGCGAGATAATACTATCAAAACATTATGTGTGGTGGTTGAAGGGATTTTTCTTGGAGTTGGATGCCTAGAATCTTACTTTAGGTCCTAAGGCTCGATTTTGTTCAATTAATAATGTCTACTGCGCCATGACTTCTACTTGGTTCTTAAAACCTTCCAATGGTTTCCATATTGCAACTCAAATGGAAAATATCCCATAGAGATATCATATGGGGTGGTTTCAGGACTCAATGTTGGCTTTTGAACCTTAAAAACTACTTTTTAGGCCTACTGAGAAAGTTTCATCACTTGAACTTCATCCAAGTCTTCAGATCAATACCAACTTCTCCAAAAACCCTAATGGTGCTAATATCCCCACCAAGAAGTAAACTATAGACTTTGGAGGTCATATGTGTGGGTTGAAGGTGTTGTTATTGGCACTGGATGCATGAAATATTATTTAAAGGCCTAAAGCATAGGTTTCTTCCTACCACCATTTTTAGGAACCCTTGACCCATAACTTGTGCTAAAAAATTGTAATGGTGCACATAACTCTACTTGAGGCTAAATATCCCCTTTGAAGTTCATGGGTTTTTCTTGCATCTTAATTCCTATAATATTGATTTAAGGAATAAGACCTAGGTTTTCCCATGTATCCCCTATAACCATATCCGGGACACTGAGGACCATACCTATTTCTAAACATGTCATAATATCACTAATATCCCCACTCGGATGGTAAGGACATGCTTAAGAGGTCGCGTGTAGTGGATCGATGATTTGTTATTGAATATTGATTCTTAGAGTATTTCTTTATGGTGTGAGGATTAGGATTTATCCACTAAATATGTTTAGGGACCAAAAACTCATGTACCTATTATAAATAAATCACCCAGTGTCACCCATATCCCTATTCAAAGGAAGTATTAATCTGTAGAGTTATTATGTGGCGGTTCAAGGTGTTTCTCATAGCCATGTATTCCAAAAATATTACTTTAGGGTCCAATCACCACATTGCCTCCCATGACCATGTCAAGGGCCTCGAGACTCATAAGGATTCCTCAAAATATTCTAATGATGCATGTATCCCTACTTATAATACAAGGATGTTGTTAGGATGTCTAGTGTGGTAGTTTGAGGTGTTGTTCCAAGAATTTAGTACTTAGAATCAACCTTTGTGGCCTAAGGCCCAAGTTTCCTTATCTTACCATATCTAGGACCCTAGTACCCATACTTAATGATCAAATCCTCTAATGTCATTGATATCCCTACTTGGAGGTGAGTGGTATTTGGGAAAAATATTTTAGTCACAAAAATGTACACGCTCCTAAACGCATGTGCACTTAAGAACACATGTCCATTCCTTTCATTTCAATTTTTTTTCGAGTGGGAGTGACAATTCTAGCATATATGTTTTTTGACTTGGTTGCCTCATATTTAGGTTCAGAATGACAAACCTAGTGGTTTGGGATGAAAATACATTAAAACTTCTATTTTCCTTAATACATCTCAATATCTCTATTTTTGATGTTATTTTCATATAATATACACAAATCTATTGTCTATGAAACTACACACACATATATAGTTGACTATGCAGGTTCCATAT
>ML779196.1:1684106-1760804 GCA_009831015.1 Picea engelmannii
ATAAGTGAGGAAGTTGTTAACAAACATTGTCTCACAGTGGCCATTTTGTTTATATGGAAACTTATTGTATGTTGTGTTAATTTCCTTTGGAAAAGTACAACTTTGGAAGGAAATCAACTTTGGAATGAAATGATTGCCATCATCACTTGTTCTAAATCATTTTGTTGCATCTTTTCAATATTAATATATTTAATATCTAACTTATATCGTGGGGAAAAATTAATTTGAAATCCAAATACATGTTGTATCAATTCAATATTGACATTTCTAGAATCAAAATTCACAATTTCATAATCAAACTTGATACTTTAGGATTTTGAAATTCACACTTTCAAAACTGAAATTCAATTTTTTGCAATTGAAATTATTTGATGTTCACACTTTTGGAATTGAGAAAACTAATATTCACACTTTCATAATCCAATTTTGCACTTTAAAAAAACTAATATTACACATCAACTCTATGTGCAATAACCAAAACATGTTTAAGCTAGGAGATGTTAGTGTCCTAGACATCAACTCTATGTGGAACCAAGATTGGACATCTGCAATGTAGAATCTACAAGGAGAGAAAGTTCAAGAATGGAACTAGTTCATTCATAATTGGAAACATAATGCCATAAAATAAAGGATGAACATGAATTGAAATAGTCAAAAAACAAAAGCTTGGGGTTTTACACAACTAAATTATGATATCCTATAAAAATGGAAGAGAAACAAGAAAGTGATGCAACCCCCCACCACTCCCAAGGGCTCGCACGACCTCCTGGTCTAAGGATCGTTCTCACTAAGGATATGAATTAGCTCTCAGATCCTCATTGAACCCTTAAAATCCATACCATGCGCCTTTTTCCCCTTTCCCTGCGCTAAAACCCATGTTCTCGAGGGTCGTTTTGAATAGCAAAGACGTTCACATGACCTCAGGCCAAAACCGTAGGCTACTCTCTTTACACGGAGGGAACTTCGACACTTTGGAGCTCTGAGATTCAGGTCTTTTAACTACAAAACACACATGTTCCCCTGAATGCCAAATTCACAAATAGTCGAAAAAAGAAGAAGTTCAACGATTCGCACTACGCACCATGACCTATGGTTCACAGATATTTCAGGACTTCGGGCTTCAGGAATCTCCCCTGCTGTAACATACAATACCTTCAAATGCGCAAACTTCGAACTTGAATATCAGACGACTGGCGTCAGCCTACGATCGACGGTCTCTACTTACTTCGGGCTTCGAGCTTCGAAGTTTTTCATGTCTTAACTTGCACTTCCTCCCGAATCCGTGAACTCTGAATTCAAGATCAACAGTTTTGGTTCTTCCTGCGGCCAACAAATGAGATTCACGTCAAAACTCTGGCCTTCGGGAGTTCTCGCAGCTTCCACCAACAAAAGTTTGGAGTGTTGAACTCTGAATACATGAAGGGTTTCGATCAATAGTCCACACATCCTCACCAACATACAGTCGATATGAACTTTGTTCTTCAGGCCTCCAGGAAATTTTGACCCAAAACAAATTACACCCCAGTTCTCTCAGACCGTCGGACTCCCGAACCACTAGAAATATACTTACACATGGCCCTGACGTCAACAGTCAGGATCTTCTCCGGGCTTCGGAGCTTCAGGATTTCTGCATACTCTTGCAAATAAACTCAATTTCTTCTGGACTGTCAGACCTCTGAACCACCCTATATCTATGGACACGTGTCCCCCGTCTACCAACAGTTTAGATTAAATTCAAACTTCATCACTTCAGGGAATTTTCTTCCTCCATGACACACACCTAAAACCTGTCAGAGAAGCAAAGTCTGAAGGACTTAAATGGTTAACACCCACACTCCTTCTCGAGATCCAACAATTATAAACGATCTAACTCCTCCTTGAGTGGATCTCTTCCACTCAACCACGAAATGAAAATGATTATCCTTGCAAGGAATTTTTCTTGTTGTTCTTCCTGAACTTCGTTAACTCAAAGAACTTATACTCTGGTGCACACCTTGTGCTTCCCTCCTCAACTTTTCTCTAGAAATATTTGAACCTTGGTGCACACTTTGCACTTCCCTCCTAAGTTTGGGACTTAATGAAGTCACCTACGCACTCCTTGCGCTCACTCTCTCCTCTAAACTTCAGAACTTACAGAAGTCTCATGCACACTCCTGGCGCTCGCTCTCCTATGACCTTTTTCAACACTTCACTAAGTGTTGACACTGTGCACACTTTGAACTGGTATTTTCTCTGAGATTTTATACTCCTCAGATTATATGTTCACTCCTTTCACTCACTCTACGTAAACTTACACTTTCTCTCCTAATATTTTGAGCCCGAAAATGGTTTGGCTTCCGCACTCCTTGCACTGGCACTCTGCACCCCTTGCATTGGTTTCCTTCTTTGAGATTTGACACTACTTATAAGTGTAGGCGCACTCCTGGTGCTCGATCTGTGAAAACTTACACTATCTCCCCTATGAACTTGAGACTTTCTAAAGTCACTTGCACACCCCTTGCATTGGTTTCCTCCTTTGAGCTTTGACACTACTTGTGAGTGTAGGCACACTCCTTGCTTTCTTTGTGAAAACTTACACTATCTCCCCTATGAACTTGGGACTTTCGAAAGTCACTTTCACACACCTTGCACTCTCCCACAATATGGAACTTAAAAGGTTCTCATCCTCTACACACCTTACATAGACCCTATGCACACTTGCACTGTCTCTCCTGAGATTTTGATTCTTTGAAATTCACGGGGCTCATCTCTTTGTTCCTTCAACAACTTCTTGTGCCCTCATGGCACCCACACTTTTCCTTCTAAGATTTTGTGGACTTTTGTAACAATCCTCAGTGCACTCTTTGTTAAATTTGGCAGCATTGGCAATCATTCTCCAATGAGAGGCCATATGGGCCACCCTAAGTCTAGCCAGGGAGATTTGGAGAATCAACCAATCTTGTGAGGTATTGACAAAATCCATGGGGGACGTACAACCCCTGTGAGTCAAACCAAAATTCAAGACAAACGAGATGCTATGTGAGTCTAATGAAAAAGTCAGGGGGGATGTACAACCTTGGTGAGCATAGACATTCTAGTGAAAACTTCAGGGGGAACATACAACCTCTGTGAGCATAGACAAACTAGTGCAAATGTCAGGGGGAACATACAACCTTTGTGAGCCTAGTCAAACCTTGTGAGCCATGAGCAAAAGTCAAGGCATCTAGAAAAAGTTAGGTTGAATATAAAATTCATATGAGCTAGAAAGAAAGGATATTCTTAATATTTCAAATGATATAAATGTATTTATCTAGTGCGTTGACATGTGTAACATTATCCACCATGAAGAGAATTTTGAATTTCCTTGTAAAGAGTCGATTTGTAACTAAAGTATCAAGTCTAGTTCTATTTTAGAACTAAAGTGTAATGTTGAGTTGCAACTGAAGTCTCAAGTCTAGTTCTATTTTAGAACTAAAGTGTAATGTTGAGTTGCAACTGAAGTCTTAAGTCTAGTTCTATTTTAGAACTAAAGTGTAATGTTGAGTTGCAACTAAAGTCTTAAGTCTAGTTCTATTTTAGAACTAAAGTGTAATGTTGAGTTGCAACTAAACTCTTAAGTCTAGCTCTATTTTAGAACTAAAGTGTAATGTTGAGTTGCATCTGAAGTGTTAAGTCTAGTTCTATTTTCTAACTAAAGAATACCAGTCTCAAGTCTAGTTCTATTTTCGAACTAAAGCATACTAGTCTCAAGTCTAGTTCTATTTTCGAAATAAAGTGTAATGTTGAGTTGTAACTAGTCTCAGGTCTAGTTCTAAGTTCAAACTAAAGTATGAAGCTGAGTTATGATTAAATCATGCAAACAGGTTACTATTTTGAGTCTCTCCTCTTCTCCTCTTTAGCCTATATAAGCAGAGGTTGACCCCTCTCTTCAACACAGTTTTGATATGCAGGTTAAGGGTGAAGCAATAGAGGCACATATAAAAGATAAAGAGGGAACATACCAAAGCAACATTTCAATGTTGTATATCAACAATAGAAGCAACATATCAGAGGTGTATTTCATCAAGATATTTTATGTCTTTGTCAGGTCAGAGTCATCTTGGCAAGCTCTTTAAGAGAAGAACATTCATGGCGGATATTTGTAAGTGATCTTACATTATTAATGCAATAAAGGAATATCGTTTGTTGGGGTTTTTCTCCCTGTACAGGGTTTCCTCGGGGTATATGTGTTTTTTATGTTCATGCTTACTCATCTACATAGTTATTGCTATTCAATTATGACTTGGTATTGTTGAAGTGTATTAAGTTGGATTCAAAGTGTTGAAGAAAATAAAAGAATTAATCCGCATAAGAAATCAAGCTCATAATTTAACATGGTATCAAAGCTTAGGGTGTTTTAAACGTTTTGAAGTGCAGTAGTAGGTACACACAGATCGAAGCTAGCTTGACTAATTTTCCAGTGTGAGTTCCATGGCATCCTCCATTTCATTCAGGGCCGAGGATAGGCTCGAAGGAGATGCCAACTTCAATGTGCGGAAGCTTCGGATAACAAATATCTTGCAGGAGCATGATCTTGAGTAGTGTGTGACCACAGTGGTGGAGGAACCCACAAATAATGCAGGAAGAGAGACCTTCAGGAAGACTCAAGCAAAGGCCAAGCAAATCATCTTTAACTCAGTCAAAGACAGTATAATTATTTCAATGACTTCGTTAATGATTGACAAGGACTGTATGGATACATTGGTGAATCTATATGAGAAACAAGCTCCAAGTCAGAAGAGGACACTTAATAACAAGCTTAAGTATTTGAAGATAGAGAAAGGTGAATCAGTGGCATATTTTTGTTCCAGGATAGCCCAGATCAGAGATCAACGTTTGGTCATGGGGGTGACAGTGGACGATGATGATTTAGTGCAGGCCATTTTTGACGATCTTCCTTCTTCATGGGAGACCTTCTTATCTAGTGTAAGTGGGAGAGAGATTCATCCCACATTTGAGAGGTTATGGCATGATTTCCTCTAGGAGGAGAGTCGCACAACTACCAGGAGCAAGCCAACTAAAGAAGAGCACTCAACTTTAGCATCAAGATTCAAGGGAAAGAAGATAGGCACTTTCCAGAAAGGCTCTCAGAGGAAGCCAAACACCAAAGGTACATTCAAAGGAAAGAATATTGATACATCTAAGATTAAATGCTTTAGTTGTAATAAGTTGGGTCATTTTGCTAAATATTGTTGGTTTAGAAATAAATATCCAAGGAAAGGGAAACATCATGCCTCAACTGTTGAAGATGGTGAATCCAAAAGATATCAGAAAAGTCCTTCTAATGAGAAAGAAAATAGAAAAGAATATTACTTGGTTTCTTCCTTATCTAGTTCATTTTTCACGGGGCCAAAAACTTGGTTAGTAGATAGTGGTGCATCAAAGCATATGACAGGGTACAAGGAGATCCTCTCAGATTTCGAGTCAAAATATTTTGCAGAGCGGGTTGAGGTTGGGGTTGGAAAATGTTACAAGATAGAGGGAGTAGTCTTTATCTCTTTTAGATTGGAATCTAGGACTAGACTTCATATTGATGAATTATTATTTGTTCCACTACTCAAGAAGAATATACTATCAGCTGCAACCCTTGAGGATAAGGGACATTGGGTGATCTTCAAGGATAGGAAGGCACTACTATGGGATAAATGTAATCACTTAAGTACAACAAAACCCATTGGACCTCGCTATGGAGGACTGTACGTCATATCAGGACAGTTAGTTTAGGAATTGGATCATGATGCGACTAGCTCCAGTGAGTTGTGGCACAAAATACTTGGACATCTTCATTACAAAGCTCTTTGAAATCTACAGAACATGGCATGTGGCATGCCCTCTATTTCTCTTAGTAAAAATGAAATTTGTAAGGGATGCTTGCTAGGTAAAAATATAAAGAAAGCATTTCCTAGTAGTGACAACAAAGTTGAGGGAATCTTAGATCTGGTTCATTCTGATGTATGTGGTCCCATGTTGTTGTTTGTATTATGTCATTTTTATTGATGATTACTCAAGAAAATGTTGGATATATTTTCTTAAAGCCAAAAGCGACACATTTGATAAATTCAAAGAGTATAAAGCCTTTATTGAAAAGCAGATAGGGAAACACATCAAAATCCTTAGAACAAACAATGGAGGAGAGTTTGAATCTCTTCAGTTTGAGGATTTCTGCAAGTCAGCAGGAATCAAGAGACAGTTGACCATGCCTTATAACCCTCAGCAAAATGGAGTTGCTGAGAGTAAAAATAGGACAATTTGTGAGGCAGCGAAAGCAATGATGTTTGACCAAGATCTGCCAAATTATTTATGGGAAAAAACTACCTCCACTGCTGTGTATATTCAAAATAGGTGTCCACATGCTATCTTGAAAGACAAGAATCCTGAAGAGGTCTTCTCAGGGATCAAACCTAAAGTAGGGCATATAAGGATATTTGGGTGTCCTATGTATGTTCAAGTCCCTAAGGAAAAGAGGACAAAGATGGAACCCTCAAGCAAGAAAGGGGTTTTTGTGGGGTACAGTGAGAACTACAAGGCTTACAATATTTATGTACCAGGTCAAAGGAAAATAGAGGTAAGAAGAGATGTGAATTTTCATGAGGAAGCTGCATTTAAGAAATCCAAAGAGCTTCAACAAGAATCAGAAGCAGTTCATCTAGCTTCACCCTCTTCTGAAAATGAAGTGTCAGATGATCAGAGGGAGGAACCTCGTGAAGGGAAAACTAATGAGCCCATAGACGCTGCTAAAGTGTTAGAAAGAACTCTTGAAGAACCTCCAGACAAAAGGAACCCAAGGTGGATTAAAGAAATAGTGCAGGAAGCAGAAAGGATAGCTGCTCCCAAAGGAAATTTCAGGGAAAGGAAGAGGCCACATAGGTTTGGAGGCTATGTTGCACTGATGAGTAGCATTAGTGATGCCGAAATTTCTTCAATTGAAGAAGAAGACAAATTACAAGTATGGAAGGATGCCATGCTTGAGGAATATAGGTCTATTATAAAGAACAATGTTTGGGACATTGTGTCATGGCCAAAAGACAAATTAGTGGTTTCTTCCAAATGGATCTATAAGATCAAACATGCAGTTGATGGAAGTGTGGAAAAGGTCAAATCAATATTTGTAGATAGAGGCTTCACTCAAAAAGAAGGAATAGAATACGAAGAGACTTTTTCTCTTATAGCTAGGTATACCTCCATTTGAACTATTATTTCTTTAGCTCCTGTTCTTGGTTGGAAGCTACATCAAATGGATGTAAAAACAACATTCTTGAATGGAAAGATTGAACATGAGGTCTTTTTGGAACAACCAGATGGTTTTATACTGCATAAAAAAGGCACTTATGTATGCAAGATAAGGAAGGCCTTGTATGGTCTTAAGCAGGCTCCCAAAGTTTGGTATGACAGGATTGATGGCTTTCTTAAAAGCCTGGGATTTCAGAAAAGTGATGTTGATGCAAATATGTACTTCAAGGTAAGAGGTAGCCAACCTGTTATACTAATCATGTATGTTGATTATCTCTTTCTAACAGGAGATGAAGGGCTAATAGCCTGGTGTAAGAGGGAGCTAACCTCGGAATTTGAGATGAAAGACTTAGGCTTGATGCATTACTTCCTAGGATTGGAAGTATGGAAAAGACAGGGCAAGATATTTCTGGCACAACGAAAATACACAGTGGATGTACTAAATAGGTATGGTATGATGGATTGCAAATCCATGTCTACTCCGATGATTACCAACCTGAGGAAGTTGCATGACTCTAATACAGGTTCAAATTTGGTGAATCCCACCATGTATAGGCAACTGATTGGATCATTGATGTACATGATCCACACTGGGCCAGATATATGCTATGCAGTGATTGCAATGAGTTAGTTCATGAATGAACCGAGACAGAGACACTAGGTGGCAGAAAATCACATCTTGAGATATCTCAAAGGGACCATTACTTATGGACTGAGATATACATCCAGTGGTGGTTTATTTCTGCATGGGTATGCATATGCTGACTGGGTAGGAAGCCTAGTGGATCGAAAGAGTACTTCCAGATACTGCTTCAGTTTAGGATCCTCTATGATATCTTGGTCAAGCCGGAAGCAGGGATCCATTGCACAGAGTACAACATAGGATGATTACATTGCAACAAGTGATGCTAGCAAGGAAGCAATATGGCTCAGAAAATTGGTTTCTAGGTTGTTTGGTGACAAGCTCGAGACGACGGTGGTTCACTATGATAATCAAAGTTGCATAAAATTGACAGAGAACCTGGTATTTGATGAAAGGTCAAAACATATTGACATGAGGTACCACTACATCCAAGACTTGGTCCAGAGAAAAATTGTAAAGTTACAACACATAGCCACGAGCGAGCAGGTAGCTGATATCCTGACCAAGCCTTTGACCTTGAGACAATTTGTGCAGCTGAGAGGAAAGCTTTGTGTGGCTGAGAATGACTCCCCCAATGAGAGGGAGTGTTAAATTTGGAAGCATCGATAGTCATTCTCCAATGAGAGGCCATATGGTCCACCCTGAGGCTAGCCAAGGATATTTGGAGAATCAACCAGTCTTGTGAGGTATTAACAAAAGCCAGGGGGAATGTACAACCTGTGTGATTCAAACCAAAATTCAAGATGAGCGACATATTATGTGAGTCTAATGAAAAAGTCAGGGGGAATGTACAACCTCTCTGAGCATACAAAATCTAGTGCAAAAGTCAGGGGGAATGTACAACCTCTGTGAGCATAGATAGACTAGTGAAAAAGTCAAGGGGAACATACAACCTCTGTGAGCCTAGTCAAACCTTGTGAGCCATGAGAAAACGTCAAGGAATCTAGCAAAAGTTAGGTTGAATATAAAATTCCTATGAGATAGAAACAAACGATATTCCTAATATTGAAAATGATATAAATGTATTGATCTAGTGCATTGGCACGTGTAACATTATCCACCATGAAGAGAATTTTGAATTGCCTTGTAAAGAGTTGAGTTGTAACTGAAGTCTCAAGTCTAGTTCTATTTTAGAACTAAAGTGTAATGCTGAGTTGTAACTAAATTCTTAAGTCTAGTTCTATTTTAGAACTAAAGTGTAATGTTGAGTTGCAACTGAAGTATTAAGTCTAGTTATATTTTAGAACTAAAGTGTAATGTTGAGTTGCAACTAAAGTCTTAAGTCTAGTTCTATTTTAGAACTAAAGTGTAATGTTGAGTTGCAACTAAAGTCTTAAGTCTAGTTCTATTTTATAACTAAAGTGTAATGTTGAGTTTCAATTGAAGTCTTAAGTCTAGTTCTATTTTTGAACTAAAGCATACCAGTCTCAAGTCTAGTTCTATTTGCGAACTAAAGTGTAATTCTGAGTTGTAACCAATCTCAAGTCTAGTTCTAAGTTCAAACTAAAGTATGAAGTTGAGTTATGATTAACTCATGCAAACAGGTTACTATTTCGAGTCTCCCTTCTTCTCCTCTTCAGCCTATATAAGCAGAGGTCGAACCCTCTCTTCAATACAGTTTTGATATGTAGGTTAAGGGTGAAGCAATAGAGGCACATGTCAGTGATAAAGAGGCAACATACCAAAGAAACATTTCAATGTTGTATATAAAAAACAGAAGCAACATATCAGAGGTGTATTTCAACAAGGTCTTTTAGGTCTTTGTCAGGTCAGAGTCATCTTGGCAAGCTCTTTAAGAGAAGAACATTCATGGTGGATATTTGTAAGTGATCTTACATTATTAATGCAATAAAGGAATATCGTTTGTTGGGGGTTTTCGCCCTGTACAGGGTTTCCCCAGGGTATATGTGTTGTTGATGTGCATGGTTAATCATCTACATAGTTATTGCTATTCGATTATGACTTGGTATTGTTGAGGTGTATTAAGTTGGATTCAAAGTGTTGAAGAAAATAAAAGAATTAATCTGCATAATAAATCAAGCTCATAATTTAACACTCTTTTCATGGGCTTCTTATCCCTCCTGAGCTGATGAATAGTTCTGGTGTGCTCACCTGGCACTCTCCTCACAGAAATTCTTAATGAGTTCTCACGCACTTCTTGCGTTGTCCTTTTAGAGTTTTCTAAAAACTCTAATGTGAACTCCTTGCATATCCGTGAGAGCCCAAAACACTCATAATTTCACACACATATAGGGAATTTAAATATGCCTACAAAGAAATACACTAAACTCATAGAATTCACAAACATGGACATGCATTCACACAGACACATAGAGATAATCGGTAATGAACTCAATTTTTATTAACAATTAAATATTTTCAATACTTTACAAGGTTTACAATAGTGGATTGTGACGGAGTCTGAGCTTCTTCTCTCCTATGTTCACAAAATCTTCTAGTCTCCTCACTTTGATCACTCAAAAAAAAAAATTCCTTACATGATAGAATACATTGATTTATACATGAAGAGGCTTCTCGAGCCTTCCCTCCATATTATTCTAGTGCTATCATGTCTAATTAAATGTGTCCCTATCACTAAGCCACTATAGTAAATATTCATTTACAATCTTCAGATCTAAGGCGATGCTCGAGATCTATACAACTACGACCCATTAAAGGTGATTTACATTTATCCTTATACAATACAATAGCTCTCTCTTCCTTGATCCTTACAAAATTTATTACATTAAATGATAAATTTAAAACAAAATGAGAAGGTTGGAGCTTCTTTGTCCTTGGGATATGCTCCCTCCTTATGTGTTGATGCATTGGTTGCTGACACGCTTTTGAGTAGGAGTGATGCTCCTTCATCATGCTCCCATGCTGACAAAAATCATGAGCTCATGATCATGGCTCCTTTGTTGCTATTATTGTGATCATCCGGGATCCCAAACTTCATTTTTTCGTTTCCCACTTTCCTTGCAACATATTTTCTTCATGGAGATCCTCAATCTCCTAGGCTTCCATACCTCACTCTGTAGTAACCCACTGGCTCCGCTTCTGCAGTCTATCTTTCTCACCCATCTCCTGTTATTGCTGATGTAAATATTTTTTACATGTCCTCACTGAGACATACTCACCATCAAAATTATTATCACTTCAATTTCAATGTACAACCTTGACTGTTGTTGACACATAATGCTTCATTTCACTACACTGAATTCGATGTGGTCCACTTCCACACTATTATCTTATGTTTCATTCATGTCGACAATAGTATGTTGCAGGGAATTCCTCTCAAGATGTTGGTTTCTCTCATCTGCCACTTTTCTAGTTACAATCTCATCTCCATCTGTACGCTCTTTTAACATGTGCTCCAACAACTCAATCTCTTTCAAGAATTTCTCAAGCATTTCATCATGTTGGTCATCATCTTCTACATACTTTTATCCTTTCTCTACATATTTCGGTAATTGTGCTCTCTCAATGTCTTTGAGAGATATTCCTTCTTTTTCCTTCTCCTCTACGAAAGCATTGAATTGTTTTCCACCTTCACTTGAACCTGCATCCATACACAAGTTATCAGTTTTAAAAACATGGGGCTCTATGGCCTCACTTAACTCCTCTTTCATCACCTCCACATGCTGACCTAAAATCTCCTTAGAGTCCATGAGATCCTCAACTGGCCTCTTCTCATCATCACCCATTTCAATGATTGGACCTTGTTCAAGCTCATATATGGATACTTCTCTATCATCTTCCTTGAGTTTCTTTGCCTCCTTTACCCAAACTTTCAGCATGTGCCTCTGTCTCCTAGCGATCAACTGTTGAATAAGTGATATAGAAACCTTCTTCATTACCCATCCACATTTATGGGCTTCCTTATATATCTTCCATTGTTCCATTAGCACATCAAGTCATTCCCTCACCTCAACTATCTCCTTCACAATCTCCTCATTACTCATTTTCTTGATGCCCTTCACTTTGACATCTTTTTTCACTTCACTATGAATTTCCTCTGAACTCCTCACATGACCATTTGTAGCCATATTATATTCACAGAGTTTAAATTGCTCTTAAATTATCCTTCTCTACCTATTGTCTATAAATAGAGGTTCCTCTCTTCTCCCCTTCTTGGAATGCAATTGGTTTCCTTCCCTCAACCCACCTATCTATTTGTTTTCTACTGTGCACTTGCAAAAAGTTCTTCACACAGAGCATCAACACTCTATCTCTCCTCTATTTCTTGTTTCTACAGAAAAAAATCATCTTTGATACCACTTGATGCAAACCCCCACCACTCCCAGGGGCTTGTGCGAACTCCCGGTCTAAGGATCGTTCTCACTAAGGATATGAATTAGCTCTTGGGTCCTCACTCAACCCTTAAAATTATTACCACAAGCCTTTTCCCCTTTTCCCTGCTCAAAAATCCGTGTTCGTGAGGGTCTTTTTGAATAGCGGAGTCATTCACATGACCTCAAGCCAAAACTGTAATCTAATCTCTTTAAACGGTGGGAACTTCGACACTTCAAAGCTATGGGATTCGGGTGTTTTAACTACAATACACACCATTTCCCCCGAACATCAAATTTGTGAATAGTCAAACAAAGAAGGGGATCAACAGTTCGCACTACGCATCATGATCAATGGTTCACAGAGATTTTGGGACTCCGAGATTCGAGAGTCTCCCCTGCTACAATAGGAAATACCTACGAATGTACGAACTCCGAACTTGTAGATCGGACGGTTGACGTTCGCCTCCGATCGACGGTCTTTGCTTTCTCCGGGCTTCGGGCTTTAGAGATTTTCACGTCTTAACTTGCATTTCCTCCCGAATCCGCAAACTCCGAATTCGAGATTGATGATTCTTACTTATCATGTGGCCAACAACTGAGATTCACTTCGCAACTCTAGGCTTTGGGAGTTCTCGCAACTTCCACCAACAAACTTCCGGAGTGTCGAACTCTGAATACATGAAGGGTTTCGATCAACGGTCCACGTGTCCTCACCAACGAATAGTTGACATGGACTTCGGCCTTCGGGCCTCCGATGATTTTTTACCCCAAAAAAATTACACCTTAGTTCTCCTAAACTTCTGGACTCTCAAACCACTAGCAATCTGTTGACACGTGGCCCTGACGCTGACAATCAGGATCTGTTATGGGCTTCGGAGATTTGGGATTTCTGCATGCTCTTGCAACTAAACTCAATTTATTTTGGATTTTTGGACCTCCGAACCACCCTCGATCTGCGTACACGTGTCCCTAGTCTACCAACGGTCCAGATTGACTTCGGACTTCGAGACTTTAGGGAATTTTCTTCCTCCACGACAGACACCTAAAAACTATCGGAGCAACTAAGTCTGAAGGAATTAAAGGGTTAACACATGTGCTCCTTCTCTACATTCAACGGTTGTAAACGATGTAACTCCTCCTTGACCGGATCGCGTCCACTTAATCACGAAATGAAAATGATTCTCCCTCCAAGGAATTTTGCTCGTTATTCTTCCTGAGCTTCGTCAAATCAAAGGACTTAGACTTTAGCGCACTCCTTACACTTCCCTCCTGAACTTTTCTCTAGAAAGATTCAAACCTTGGTGCACACTTTGTGATTTCCTACTGAGCTTGGGACTTAACGAAGTCACCCGTGCACTCCTTGTGCTCACTCTCTCCTCCAAACTTAAGGAATTACAAAACAAATTGCGCACTCCTTGTGCTCACTCTCCTCTAATCTTTTTCAACACTTCACTAAGTGTTGACACTGTGCACACTTTGCACTAATTTTTTTTCTGAGATTTTATACTCCTGAGCGTATATGTGCCCTCCTTTCACTCGCTCTGTGTAAAATTATGCTATCTCTCCTGATATTTCAAACCCGAAAAAGGTTTGGCCTCCACACTCCTTGCACTGGCACTGTGCACCCCTTGCACTAGTTTCCTCCTTTGAGATTTTACACTACTTGTGAGTGTAGGCGCACTCCTTGCACTTGCTTTGTGTAAACTTACACTATATCCCCTCTAAACTTGGGAATTTCGAAAGTCACTTGCATACTCCTTTTGCTCTCCCACAATCTGGAACTTAAAAGGTTCTCGGCCTCTACACACCTTGCCTAGACCCTGTGCACACTTGCATTGTCTCGACTGAGATTTCAATTCTTTGAACTTCACAGGGGCTCGACCCTTTATTCCTTCAACAACTTCTTGTTCCCTCCTGGCACCCACACTTTTCCTCCTGAGCTTTTGTGGATTTTTGTAACAGTCCTCAGCATTCTCTTTGCGCTGGCTTCTTATCCCTCATGAGCTTATGAATAGTTTCGATGTGCCCACCTGGAACGCTCCTCATAGGACTCCTAAATGAGTTATCATGCACTCCTTTCACTGGATTTTTAGAGTTTTCTAAAAACTCTAATGTGCACTCCTTGCAAAACCGTGAGAGCCCAAAACAGTTTGAATTTCACACACAGACAAGGAATTTAAATATTCCTGCAAAGAAATACACTAAACTCATAGCATTCACAAACATGCACATACATTCACACAGACACATAGAGATACTCGGGAATGAACTCAATTTATGTTAACAATTAAATATTTTCAATACTTTACAAGGCTTACAATGTTGGACTACGACAAAGTCTTAGCTTCTTCTCTCCTCTCTTCACAAAACCTTCTTGTCTCCTCACTTTAATCACTAAAAAAAAAACTTCCTTACATGATAGAATACATCGATTTATACATGAATGGGCTACTCAAGCCTTCCCTCTTGATTATTCTAGTCCTATCATGTCTAATTAAATGTGTCGCTATCACTAAGCCACTATAGTAAATATTCATTTACAATCTTCAGATCTGAGGCGATGCTCGGGATCTGTACAACTACAACCCATTAAAGGTGATTTACATTTATCCTTATACAATGCAATAGTTCTCTCTTCCTTGAGCCTTACAAACTTTTTTACATTAAATGATAAATTTAAAACAAAACAAGAAGGTTGGAGCTTCTCAGTCCTGGGGATCTGCTCCCTCCTTATGTGTTGTTGTGTTGGCTGCTGACGCACTGCTGAGTAGGAGTGATGCTCCTGCATGAGAAAGGAATAAGAAAAGGTGGTGGAGAAAAGTTTGGAAGTCAAGATGGTTTCTTAAAAAGTTAGGATGTCCAATTAAGTCCTTAGATGGAATAATGGTTAAAAAAAGGTCTCATGCATCACCATAGTGTATAATGTATAAAAAAAATTGAAGAATCGCAGAATCATTTATTTGTACATTGTCGATATACAAAATGGGTATGAGATAAACCAATAACATAAACACTTTCACATTCACAATTTAAGAATTAAAATTGACATTTTTGAAATCCAAGTTTGTACTTTTAAAATTTAAATTTTCAATTTTGAAATCAAACTCACTTTTAAAATTGAAATTCACATTTTTATAGTTGAAATTTACATTTTTTAAAAATTATTAAAAGTTTACACTTTCTAAATCAATATTATTTATTTAATTAATTAAAACATATATTAATAATTTTTTAAATAAGCATTTATATATATAGATAGATAGATAATAACGACTCGCCATCATTTAATGAGATTTCATCGATTCCGTCGGTGCTTCCGAGATTTCACTCGAGGTTTGAATGCATAGGAGTGCGGGATTATATATGTTTTATATTCCATGTAGAATCACATATCGAAGTGGTGGTTTACAGGTTTAGCCAAAATTCATGGACATTTCTTCCCAACTTTCCATGCTCTTATGTTGGGTACCCCAGATGTTTGCTACTCAAGACTGTGGTGTTTGAATCCAGGCCCGATATGAAAGTCCAGTGAAGCGTGATCCCTTTCCAAGTGTTAAATATAATGTAACCTCAACAATCTGATTGTACACTGCTAGTTGTCCTGACCAGCTGTACTATCATTTCTTGATTTGCTTGAGCCTATTTAGCTCAACTAGTTTCTCTTTTGTATTGTACTCTTTTACTTGCATTTCTTACTCTTTCACTTGCATTCCTAATATACCGAATTCTATTTCTACTCTTCTCTCACTCTCTGTATTCTTTGTTTCTCATTTTATCATGGTATTAGAGCTTCAGCAGTAAGCCTCTCCACACAGTCTAGAGAGAAACCCAATCCTCAATAGCACAGAGCTTACACTGTGTACGAAAGCATAGAATGCAAGATTCTTCACAAAGCCTGGAGAGAAATCCGTATTCCACCATATGCTCAAAAGATCATCGCAGAAACCACACACGAGGAAGTAGAGCACAATACGCTCAAAATATTGAGGAGTCAGAGCTCCAGGAAGCAGAAACATTTGAAGAATTCAAAGAAATTCTTTCAAATTCATGAAAGATTGTTGCAAAAGGCAGAAACATCTAAAGATCTCTCGAAATTCTTTCAAAATCATGAAAGATTGTTGCAGAAGGTAGAAACATCTAAAGATCTCTCGAAATTCTTTCAAAATTGTGAAAGATTGTTGCAGAAGGTGGAAACATGTAAAGATCTCATGAAAATTCCTTCAAATTAGTGAAAGATTGTTGCAGAGGGCAGAAACACTCAAAGAATTCATGAAATTCTTTCAAATTCGTGAAAGATTCACGAATTTCCTTCCTCAAGAGAAACTCTTTGCAGAAGCAGCAAAGAACATGCTAAAGGAGCAAAGGACAGAGAGACGAAGTCATAATATCGGTCTTGCTAACAAATCTAATGCATTAATCGAGTTCAAAAAGGATGAGGAGAGTGCAGAAAAGGCAAAAGATTTTCAGCCGTTAGATTTTGCACAGAGGACTGATAGTCGTCGGATCCGGGAAAAGTGCACGAGGTTTAGTCCTCTGAAGTGCACAGGAGAATGACCAAATCATGAAATCTCGAAATCGCGGGGTGAAATTTCTACATTTCGGAGTTTGGGACTTGGAGCAGGAAGGGGTCGTGAAGTCATTGCCTCGTGAAGTCCTGATACGAGAAATCCTAAAGGAATCCAAACCATTGGATCTGGAGCACGATGGCCTGAGAGCCACTGGATCAAAGCAAAGGAAGAAAGATCATAACCGTGATATCTATCACTCTGGATCGTGAGCCGTCCATTTTTTAGGACAAGTGTCAAAGATCTATATCTATCAGGAATTCAGGTACTGGGAGATCAAGGAGGCACGAGTTGTGAGACAAGAAGTCCCGATTCCCGAAATCGCGAAAGGAGATCTAAATCTACCGAGACTTCGGGTACCAGGAGATCAAGGAAGAAGAGTCCGGAGACAAGAAGTCTTCGCTCACGAATTCTCAAAAACATCATAACCATCCACAAGGAGGACATGTGGCAGCGTTCGAGGTTTCGGGGAAATCCTCGAAAGGAACATTTTGGCATTTTGGCTACTGGGACTGCAAAGGGTAAGAGTTTGGGACTCTTGACCCATGAAACCCCAAAAGGATCTGAGTCGTCGGATCAGGGGAGGATCATAGTCGTTGATCTCCCGCAGGAGTGGAGTTTCGACATTTCAAAATTTAGTACTTTGGTATTTCAGATACCGAAAGTTCGAAGGGTCAGGAATTGGAGTAGCAGGATTCACGAAGTTCCGAAACGCGAAATCTGGAAAAGGCGTTCGATAAGGATAGGCACCAGGATATTTCGGGTTTTGACATTTTAAGGAACATAGAACTGGCGAAGTGCTTGCATCGCAATTCCTCAAATCTTGAAAAGCCGATAGCGCTTGAACGATTAGGCGCATGGTCACCGATTGTGGTCACATAGATGGAGGCTGCGGGCCAATACAGGGTTGTTAAGCACTTTTTGGTATTTCGGCGACCAGGAGTTGGGGAGACAAGACATTGGAGTACTTGTATACAGGAGTCCCAAAGTCCCGAAGTGTGAAACGCTGAAGTCGCCTGAAGTCGAGACTCGCAAAATCCCAAATCGTGAAGTTCCGCAGTCACTGCAAGAGCTTAGAAGACTTAGTTTTACGTGCAGGAAATAGGTAAACACAAAATTTTTCCAACAATTTATTTTCTGTTTTGTTAAAATTCTTTAAAGATGGCCACGTCTAGCAATTTAGGACCAACTCAAGGTCTGATTCTTCTTGGAAAGAATTATGAGTTTTGTCTCTTCGAATGAGATCCTTCTTGCAAGCACAAGAGTGTTGGGATCCAGTGGATCTTGGATATGTGGAACCAGATCCAACAGACCTTTCCACCATGATGAACCAACATAGAATTGCTCAAGCAACACAGAGGAACAGAGAGAATAAAGCCAAATTCTGGATTCAAAATTCAGTGGATGACTCGTATTCTCAAAAATCCCAGGCGTTGTTACTTCAAAACAGGCCTGGGACATCCTTAAATCAGCCTAACAAGGAAATGACAGGGTCAAAACAGTCAAACTGCAGACTTTGAGGATGCAATTCGAGTCTTTAAGAATGACAAAGTCTGAAAATGTAGATCAGTTTATGACCAGAGTCATGGGAATTGTAAACCAGATCAGGTTGACTGGTGAAGCCATCCTTGATCAACTCATTGTTGAGAAAGTCCTCAGAAGTTTACCAAAGAAATTCGAAATGGTTGTTACAACAATCATTGAATCCAAGGATCTATCACATTTTTCAACAAATGAACTAATTGGTTCCCTGTTGACACATGAGACCAAACTGCATCTCACAGATGAGTCAATTTCCAATGCCTTCAAAACTCAATTCTCTTTCAATAGAGGGAGAGGCAGACGAAGAAGAATAGGTCACCAAGGAAGAGGGAGCAGTCCCAGTAACCCTCACTCTAGTGGAGGACATAGACAACAGATACCGAATCAAAATTTTCAAGGTCACAGACAACAGAGTCAGAATCAGAGTTTCCAACCTCAAAGAGGCAGAGGGAGAAGATCATATGACAAATCAAGCATACAATGCTATTACTGCAAAAAGTATGGGAACTATGAATCTGAATGCAGGAAGAAGCAAGCAGATCATCTCTCAGGCAGAGCACATGTGTCAAATCATACGGAAGAAACCTCAGGAGGTATGTTTCTCTCATGTCACAAGTCTGAAGAACAACCTAAAGATCTCTGGTTGTTGGATAGTGGATGCAGCAATCACATGACAAGTAACAAAGATTTACTTTCATGCATTCATTCGTCAATCTCATCTGATATTACACTTGGAAATGACTCCTTAGTCAAAGTTCAAGGAAAAGGAACTGTACCTATTCTTACTAAACAAAATGTAAAGAAAGACATAAACAATGTTTATCATGTTCCAGATCTGAAACATAATCTTCTAAGTGTAGGACAACTCATTGAACATGGCTATAAGGTACTTTTTGAGGGAGCATCTTGTAGTATATATGATAAAACCCCCAGCAAAAAATTGATTTCTGAAATCCACATGACTCAGAATAGGATGTTTCCCTTGACCCTCAAAACTACAAATATGATCCAAACATATGCACAAAGTGCATCCACCCCCAATGAAACTATGGTTTGGCATACAAGATTTGTACATCTACCCTTTCAGAGTCTAAGTCTTCTACAAAATCACTCCATGGTCAAAGGTCTCCCTATCTTCAAAGAGAAAAATCCCCCATGTGAGTCTTGCATACTTGGAAAACATAAGAGAACTAGTTTTACACAGTCCTCCACTCAAGTCAAACAACATCTCGAACTTGTCCACACTGACCTATGTGGACCAATGCAAAAAGAGTCCATAGGTGGTAGCTTTTATTTTCTAACGTTTATTGATGACTTTAGCAGGAAAATCTAGATCTATTTTCTTAGACATAAGTCTGAAACTTTTGCAAAATTCAAAGAATCCAAAGCACAAGCTGAAAAACAGAGTGGCAAATATATAAAAGCTCTCAGGTCCGATGGAGGAGGAGAATACAACTCCAACGAATTTGCATTTTTTTGCAAATCACAAGGTATTATCATGCAAACTACAGCCAAGTATACTCCACAACAGAATGGAGTGGCTGAAAGAAAAAACTAAACAATAATGAACATGGCAAGAAGCCTACTCAAAGATAAATGTTTGTCAAATATTTTTTGGGCTGAAGCAGTAGCATGCTCAGCTTATCTCTTGAATAGATCTCCAACCACAAGTCTAAATATGAAATTCCCTCAAGAAGCATGGAGTGGGACAAAGCTAAATGTTGCACATCTAAGGACATTCAGATGCATAGCATACTCTCACATACCTTTTGAATTAAGGAAGAAACTGGATGATATAAGTGAGAAATGTATCTTTACTGGATACAGTGAAACATCTAAAAATTACAGACTTTACAATCCAATCTCAAAGAAACTAATTCTCAGCAAAGATGTAAAATTTCTGGAAAATCAACTCTGGAACGAATCTGAAAATCAACAAATGGATAGTCAAAATCCATTGTTGTCTAGTCCTGAAAACACAGAAAATTCAAGACAACCAATACCTCAACTTGCTCTTCCAATCTTGCAGGTACAAGGACAAGCTGAAAACTCTCAAAACAACTCAACTTCCAGCAGAGACTCATCCTCTGAACTTCAAATCAGAGAACTCGAAGTTTGAGAAAAATCCATCAGCAGTTGGATGACATTGAACAACACAACTTTTTTGCATTAATGTCATGTCAACCTACATCTTTTAAAGAAGCAACTAAGGAGCCACATTGGGTTCAAGCCATGAACCAATAAATTGACTCCATTGAGAAGAACAAAACATGGGATCTTGTTGATTTTCCCAGACACAAGAAGAGTATTGGTGTCAAGTGGGTTTACAAAACTAAACTCAATGAAAAAGGGAAAATTGAAAAACACAAGGCAAGACTTGTTGCCAAAGGATTCTCACAACAACCAGGTACTAATTATGGTGAAAATTTTGCTCCAGTAGCAAGATTAGACACTGTAAGGACTCTATTGGCCATAGCAGCCCAACACAAATGGCAAGTATACTAGATGGATGTCAAGTCAGCTTTCCTGAATGGTTTCTTAGAAGAAGAAGTTTATGTCAATCAGCCACTTGGATTTGAAGTCCAAGAGCAGCCAACCAAAGTAAATTAGTTGAAGAAAGCCTTATGTGGCTTAAAGCAAGCTCCAAGAGCTTGGTACAACAGAATTGACACTTACCTGATCAAAAGTGGTTTCAGCAGAAGCCAAAATGAGCCAACTCTTTACAACAAAACAGATCAACACAACAAAATTTTGATTGTATGTTTATATGTTGATGACATGATATATACTGGAAATATTGAATTAACCAATTTTAAACATGCCATGCAATCTAAGTTTGAGATGACAGATCTTGGCATAATGAAATATTTTTTGGGGATTGAGGTCGATTAATCAACCAAAGGAATTTTTGTCTGTCAGAAAAAGTATGCAGCAGACATCATCAAAAGATTCTGCATGGAAGAATGCAATCCAGCAGAAACCCCTATACCCCTAGGCACAAAATTGAGCAAGAAATATGAAGGCCCTACAGTGGACCCTACCCTGTACAAAATTTTAGTAGGCAGTTTGTTGTATCTTACAGCAACTAGGCCTGATATTATGTATGCAGCCAGACTTGTTTCCAGATACATGGAATCCCCCAAAGATTCTCACTAGAAGATGGCGAAACGAATTATGAGATATGTTGCAGGAACTCTCAATTTTGGCTTATGGTACACTAAATCTGATGATCATCATCTCTCTAGTTACATAGAAAATGATTTTGTAGGCAGCCTAGATGATAGGAAAAGCACCTCAGAACATGTTTTTCACCTGGGCACGAACCTGAATTCATGGGCATCAAAGAAGCAACCAATTGTATCAATATCTTCTGCAGAGGCAAAGTATGTCACTGCTACCTCAGCTTCCTGTCAAGCTGTGTGGCTAAGAAGAATATTGAAAGATATGTCACATACAGAAAAGGATCCAACTCCTATCTTCTGTGACAACACCTCAACAATTTCTCTATCCAAAAATCATGTGTTTCATAAGAAAAGAAAACACATTGACACTCGCTTTCACTTCATCCGCGAGCTAGTCAATAATGGTGATATTGCACTTCAATTATGTGGCTCTCAAGATTAGCTTGCAGATATCTTCACAAAGCCACTAGGAAAATCCATTTTTGATTTTCAGAGACAACACTTGGGCATCATCAGTGCTGATGTTTGTAACTGTTGAGTTTAAGAGGGAGTGTTAAATATAATGTAACCTCAACAGTCTGATTGTACACTTCCAGCTGTCCTAGTCAACTATACTATCATTTTTTGATTTGCTTGAGCCTATTTAGCTCAGCTAGTTTCCCTTTTATATTGTACTCTTTTACTTGCATTTCGTACTCTTTCACTTGCATTCCTGATATACTGAATTCTATTTCTGCTCTGATCTCACTCTCTGTATTCTCTGTTTCTCATTTTATCACCAAGTAGCTCGTTCAGACACTGTATATCGCTTTGATATTGTATGGGCGTTGTCTAGTTGTTCTAAGAAATGTTTTTTTTGGTCGGAATTTTGCTATATAAATTTCCATGAATCACTATTTTTTATTGTTCAAAATCTATTTCTGAATGCAGAAATGAATTCGGCATGCTGGAAAACCTCTGAGACACTTGGATTGTATAGAAATAATCACTCAAATCTACTAATCTAATAATTTCTCACCCTATTTACACTCTCAACTACTCGATAAGAACCTACATCTTCTTTACACAAACATGGAATAACAAAATGCTAACATGACCAGTTGTATGATTTTTCTCATTGTTCTTTTTATGAAAACACGGAAATCACTTTAAAAAATAGCATATATGCTATCTAAAACTTGTGCATTTAGCATGTTCTCCCTCATCATAAGTTAACACGGTATACTCCTCCCATCAATGTTTGAATGCACTCACACTTTGAAGAACAAAGAAATAATGGAAGACAACCCAATGGTTTAGAAAAAGAGGTGTAGAAGTATATTTCCAATTATTAGGCTTACATTTATTAAATTTTACAAATTAAGAAAGGAAATGAAAGTGTTTCATTGGCAACCTATAAATCATATTTACATGAAGCATATACATGGTCAAAAACCTAAACTTGCCATCACAAACTAAAGAAATTCCCAATGCTAACTCTCAACCACAAAATGGAGATGTAAACATTAACATTGACAATGGGATTGAAACACTAAGAATATTTATTAGCTTTTTTAGAATATCAAGAGAGACATCATCATAATAAGGAATTATCATTATATTTTGTTAGAATATTATAGGTTAAATTTGTTTCAAGTCTCCATCTCAACTACTTTCACATTCATGATTTCTAGGGGGTAGGCCATGGATCTATGAAAGATTGACAAAATGTTAGAGATGATTCATTCATGGGGTTGAGCTATCCTACATGGATGCATAACCCCCTACCTAATATCATGATATTCCAAACAAGATTCATGAGACCCAAAATGTATTTTTCACCTTGACCTATAGTTTAATTCAGCATAGCATGTTCCTTGTTGCATCCCAATAGGAGAGATCTTGAGACAATGTGTAACCTGATGATGGAGGGATAGGCATTGGGTCTTAAAGACATGCAACCTAGAATATTCAATTGAGGTCTTTTAGGTAGGCTAGGCATTATGATCATAGTTCAATTGATCCTCATCCGTGATTATGTTGTGGGTAGTTATGGTAGATACATTTTCTTTTTAATTCACTTCAATTTGAGGTAGTTTTATTTATCCAACTATTATGTTTACACTTTTTAAATTCTATGAATTAAAAAAGGAAATAAAAACTAGGAATTAAATTCTATGAATTAAAAAGGAAATAAATTCTATGTTTAAATTCTCTATCATGTTTACGTTTCGTTCTTGTTCACTTTTAGCCATGATAAAAAATTGAACCCACCACTACTAGATAAAGGAATTCCCAACCCTAACCCATCACCACTAATTGGAGATGCAAACAAAGTTGTTGAAAATGGCATTGAAAGACTAAGAAACCTAATTGGAACTTTCAGAAGCATAAGAGATATAACATTCCTTTCAGTTACTACATCCCTTAACACCATTGTATCTTTTATTTCCCATGCGCAAGGCAAATTATCTAGTATTTATGAATGCAGGACCAAGTATTATGATTGTATAGGATAGGTTGCGATAAGAACAAGGTTAAATATTTCTAAATCCATAAGCATGATCTGATGACCCATTTTTGGGACCCTAGAGCTAGACAATACCCTCCTTAATGAAATAGGTGTATTTTCATGGATTGGTGTACATATCGAATTTATTGAAAATTTAATGGAAATACAGTTCATCTTTTTTTACAAACCTTCCTATAATAATAGGGAGGTGCCATCACATTTTCTCAAAAAAATCTAGGTCAAATTTGTTTTAGGTGCCTAATTCAACTACTTTGGCATTGGTTCTAAGGGGTGTTGATATTACAATATTTGTGGGAGGTATTAACCTCTACATGTAACCTTTGATGAGACTAGAATATTCTGGGAAGCAAGAGAAACCCTAAAATGTTTGACAATTACCCTAGAAGACAAGTAGGCTCAAGAGAATAATTAATATTAAGTTAGTAGCCTCCAGGAAGAGAAGTTGGCCCAGTTAGGTGACTTGGAGCAGTATAAATAGAGTGCTCTAGAGCTCATTTGGACTCACTCTCTCTCACTACCTTATAAGGGGTAGTGGTGCGCATGATTGGAGGAGAACTACAACTATTGCAGTAGTGACTTGGTCTTTTGGTTATGGTTTGGAATTTCTTCTTGGTATGGTAGCTTTTGAGAGAGGTAAACTACCTTGGTTCTAGTGTGTGCTTCCGGAATTATTTTTTCTGTCAAGGTTAAGGTGCTCAAGGGTTTCCTTTATGCATATGGTTGGGTGACAATATAGTGATATTGTCTATGGTGAAATGATCACACCTATTATTTTAAAAGGTTATGGTCTCACACTATCTTCGGACAGTTTAACCAATGGAAGGTATACTGGGAGGATTTGCTCAGTTGCAGTTGCAGTCATAGTTTTATTGCAGCAACAAAACCCTAACCCTCGTGTTGAGGCATCTTAAGTGAATCACTTGACCTAATTTATGGATAACCTAGTGTGCCCTAGCCTAGCACACCTCCTAGTACTCTCAGCAAGTCAAGTAATCAAGTTTAAGTGTTTTTGGTCAAAGTCAAAGCAGTCATGACTTACTCTATGAAGTTGGAAAACAAGTTAGAAGGAGCTTCTAACTTCAGAGCATGGAAGACAAGGATTGTCCCCATCCTTTCCAAGAGTAAATTCCTATATATCGTGAAAGGCAATATCATGGAAGAACAATTTGAAGTAGCAAAAGAGAGAGAACCTCATAACGTTGCAGTTATGTAGAAGTTCAAGGATAATGAAATAAATGCTATGAGTATCATATTCGACTCTACAAAGGACCATTTGATACCCTACATTTCTCATCTTGACTCATCTAAGAAGATATATGATGCCCTAAGAAACCTCTTCTCAGTCAGAAATATTGGACAAGTGATGAGTTCGAAGAATGAAGTTTGTGACACAAAGATGAAAAAGGATGACACTGTAGCTTCATACTTTGTGACTATTTATCAGTTGAGAGATCAATTACAAGTTATTGGAGAAGACAATCCAGAAAAGGAGGTTGTGAACATAGCACTCAATGGTATTTATATATCATGGGATGCATTTTCCACAAGCATGAATACAAGGAAGGAGTTCCCAATGTTAGAAGAAATTTGGACCTATTGTGCACAAGAAGAGACAAGGTTGAACTTTAAAGGAAAACCTCAGAAAGAAGAATATGCTCAAGCCTTTGCAACAAAGTTCAAAATACATGGGGGTAATAAAAGATTTGATTCAAGAAAGAAGTTCAAGAGAGATATGTCAAAGTTACAATGCTTTGAATGCCATGGCTATTGCCACTACAAAAGGAATTGTCCTAAACTAATAAAGAAGAGAAAACACAGACATCACACATTATTTGTCAATGATTAAGAATATTCAAAGAAGACAAAGCATGATGAAACAAATTTATCCTATTATTCAACTCTTACTGGAACCATTGAATATGACATGTGGTTGATCGATAGTGTCGCTTCAAGGCATATGATAGGTGACCGTAAGAAAATATCAAGCATGAAGGAAAAGGAGACACTTCATAAAGTGGAGCTTGGAGACAAGAACTCTTATGCAGTCAAGGGAATTGGACAAGTTACTATCAAAATGGAATTAGGTAACTCTATCCATCTTAGTAATGTTTTATATGTTCCTATTTGAAAATTAATCTAGTATCTATTTCTTGTTTGGAAGATAAAGGAGATGGAGTAGATTTTGTGGATGGAAAGGTTCTTGTATGGTCTAAAGACTCCAAGATAAAAAATTATAGAGTTATTGGAATCCGTGAAGGAAGGTTATATAAACTCCTAGGTCAGAATACTCAAGCCCTAGTACATGACGAAATAAACCCTAGTAAGTTATGGAATAGAAGGTATGCTCACCTTCATTATCAAGCCTTGCCATCCATGAAATGGATGGTTGTAGGAATACAAGAATTAAGGTGTGTGCAAAGGATGTGCACTTGGTAAGAAAATTAAGAAACATTTCCCAAGAAGTTATAATAGATCCAAAGGGATCCTAGACCTAATACATTCATATGTATGTGGACCTATGCCAATGAAGTCTCTACGAGGTTCTCTTTAATATGTCATGTTCATATATGATTTCTGAAGAAAGACATGGTTATACATGTTGAAGACTAAGGATGAAGTATTCAGCAAATTCCAAGAGTTCAAAGTTGACGTAGAGAACTTAACAGATCATAAGATAAGACAATAAGATCTGATAATGGAGGAGAATAGACCTCCAAGGAGCTCGTTCCCTTTTGTAAAGAAGTTGGAATTAGTAGGGAGCTCATTGTCCCTCACAATCCTCAATAGAATGGTGTGGTTGAAAGAAAGAATAGAACTATTGAAGAATCAGTCAAGTCAATGATGACTGATTAGAACCTATCGGTTTTCCTATGGGGAGAAGCATCTATGATGGTTGTCTATGTTGAGAATAGAAGCCCACATTGTATACTGAATAACATGACCCCAGAAGAATCCTTCTCAGGAAAGAATCCAAGCATTAAACACTTGAGAATATTTGGATGTCCTATATACATTCATATTCACAAGCATAAGAGAAAGAATTTGGAACCCTCAAGAAAGAGAGGAGTATTCGTTCGTTATAGTCAATCATCAGGAGCATATAGAATCTATGTTCCAAGTCAACAAAAGATTGAAATAAGTAGAGACATAACTTTTGATGAAAGGATTGCATTTAAGAAGTATATATAAGAATCTAAAGAATTCAATGAAGAAGAGGAACATGAAGATACCAAAGAAAAAAGTAGATGTTCTCCATAACAACCTAATGAAGAACAAGAACCACCACATGAATATGTGGAACCAACTATTATACCTAAGATAAGAAAAAGACCAGCATGGCTTGAAACTACTTTGCAGGAAGAAGAAAAGCATAAGGCTCCCACTAGTACTTTTAGACAAAGAAAGAAACCCAAAAGGTTCACTAGTTATGCAACACTCATGACAAATGTTGTTAATGTAGAACCTTCCACCTTTTAGGAAGCAGTCAAACATAAAGAATGGAAGGAGGCCATGATGGAAGAATACCAATCTATTATGAAAAATGATGTATGGGAAGTTGTGCATATTCCTAAAGAGAAGTATGTAGTTACTTCAAAGTGAGTTTACAAGATAAAGCATGTTGTAGATGGAAGTGTTGATAAAATACAAGGCTAGATTTGTGGCTAGAGGATTCTCCCAAGAGGAGGGAGAATATTATGATGAGATGTTTACTCCAGTTTCTAGATATATATCTATCATAGCCATAATATCTCTAGCAGCTTCCATGGGTTGGAGTTTACATCAGATGGATGTAAATACCGGCTTTCTCATTGGAGTGATTGAGGAAGAAATATACATAGAGAAACACCAAGGTTTTGAGGTACGTCCAAGAGAAACCCATGTATGCAGACTGAAGAAGGAATTGTATGGACTCAAGCAAGCTCCAAGAGCTTGGTATGCACGTATCAATAGCTATTTGACGAGACCTAGATTTTCCAAGAGTTATGTCGATCCAAACCTCTACTACAAATTTATGAATGGTGCACCTATGATTCTACTATTATATGTTGATGGTTTTTTCCTGACAGGTGCAAATCCTTTTATTATTCAGTGTAAGAAGGAGTTAGCCTCAGAGTTTGATATGAAGGATCTTGGTATCATGCATTATTACTTGGGAATAGAAGTATGGCAGCAACATGGTGAAGTCTTCCTAGGACAAGGGAAGTATGTTGTAAATATCCCTTAGAATTTTGGGATGATGTATTGTAAATCCATGGAAACTCCCATGATGACATATTTGAGGAAGTTGAGAGACTCTGATTCTGATCCAGTGGACTTGTCCATGTACCGGTAGTTGATTAGCTCCTTGATGTATTTGGTGAATACTTGGTCGTACATTTTATTTACTATGAACACGTTGAGACAGATCCAGGTGGAACCTATAAAAGAGCATTGGATAGCTACAAAGCATATCCTGAGATATCTTGGGATGATTACTTATGGTTTGAGATATGCCTCAAACAGTGATGTACAACTGCATAGATTTACTGATTCAGATTGGGTAGGGAGTGCAGACGATAGGAAGAGTATTTATGGAATGTGTTTTAGTATGGGATCTTCTATGATATCATGGGCTACAAGAAAACAAAAGTATGTTGCACTCAACATTGCAGAAGCAAAGTATATTGCAGCTTGTGATGCTTGTATGGAAGTTGTGTGGCTTCGTAAGTTGGTTTCTGGACTGTTTGATCAAGTGTTGGATTTGACCATGATATATTGTGATAACCAGAGCTATGTGAAGCTCTTAGAGAACCCTATGTTCCATGACAGGTCAAATCACATTAAGATCAAGTATTATTTTCTTCATGATAAAGTCTAGAAGGGAGAAGTGGTTCTCTAGTATATCTCCATTGATGAGAAGACTGTAGATATTTTGACGAATCCTTTGTCCAAGATCAAGTTTGTATACTTGAGGGACAAGCTGGGGCTCGTCGAGATTGCTCCCTTGGTTGAAAGGGAGGGGATGACTTCCTCAGTTGGGAGGGAGCACTAATATGTGGCATCATGGACTGTCAGTGAGTTGTGAATCTGTATCATGCTAGTACAGCTTGGAGGTGGTCATACAACTTAAATATGATGCTTGCATCATTCTAGTTATGATCACGCTAGTACAAATTAGATATTATACAAATGGTTGGAGTTGTTGATACAATGGCCTGAGGAGAATCATTCAAGTACAACTTAGAGATGACCATACAACTTAGATATGATGTATTGACATCATGCTAGTTATGTCATTCTAGTACGGCTTACAGATGATGTTGGTGAGCCGCATCATCCTAGATATGATCATGAGAGTACATCTTAGAGGTGGCATGCAACTTATATATGATGCAATGTCCATTCATCATTCTAGATATGTCATGCTCGTATGACTTAGAGATGATCATACAACTTATAGATGATGCAAGAGGGCTTGTGTCATGCTAGATATGATCATGTGAGTACATCTTAGAGGTGGCATACAAATTAGATATGATGCATTAGAATCATGCTAGATATTTCATGCTAGTATGGCTTAGAGATGATCATACAACTTAGAGATGACACCATGCAAGTACAACTTAGAGGTGGCATACAAATTAGATATGGTGCATTGGCATCATGCTAGTTATGTCATGCTAGTACGACTTAGAGATGATGTAGATGATACTCTACATCACACCAGTACAACTTAAATATGATGCATTCACCTCATGCTAGTATGTCTTAGAGGTGATTCAGTTGATGACATTATTGATGTAGGATGATATCAGGACAATAGTTGTGCGCTACTGTAGTGGATGTGTTCCACTGATGGTGATTGTATGTGTTACTGATCAAGTAGTCGTGTGCTACTTGAAGTGGTTGTATACCACTGGATAGTAGTTGTATACTACTATGGATAGAATAGTTGTGCTCTATTGGATGGAATTTTGGTTTCATGATTTGATGGTGGTGCTCATGATTTGATCATGAGATATCATGCATGGCTATGATGATGCTACTGGTTGGATGGTGTGTTTGTGCTCAATACCATTTCCTTTAATACCTCCCTAGATAGGAGGGAGTGTTTAAATTACGGTAGTTGCAGGAGGTATTAACATCTACGTGTAACCTTTGATGAGACTAGAATATTAAAGGAAGCAAGAGAAACCCTAAAATGTTGGATAATAACCCTAGAAGACAAGTCGGCTGAAGAGAATAATTAATATTAAGTTATAAGCCTCCGGGAAGAGAAGTCGGACAATTAGGTGACTTGGAGCAGTATAAATAGACGACACTAGAACTCATTTGGACTCACTCACTCTCACGACCTCATAAGGAGTAGTGGTATGCATGAATGGAGGAGAAACGCAACTGTTGCAGTAGTGACTTGGTCTTTTGGTTATGGTTTGGATTTTATGCTTGATACACTAGCTTTGGAGAGAGGTATGCTACCTTGGTTGGCTAGTGGTTCTAGTGTTTTCTTCCCAAATTATTCTTTCTATCAAGGTTAAGGTGCTCGAGGGTGGAATTCGTACCTATGGTTGGGTGACAATATAGTGATATTGTCTATGGTGAAATGAGCACACCTATTATTTTAACAAGGGGTAGATCATGGGTTTGGGCAAAATCAATAGAATAGATATAAACTTTTATTTTTAACCCAACATATAGTTTGATTCAACATAGCACATCCATCACTACATCCCAATAAGGGGGGTCTTTAGATAATGTGAAATTTGATGATGGAGGGCCAAGGTTTAGTCCTTGAGACCAGATAATTGAGTCTAGTTAGATGAGGTCATCTAGATAGATTATTCATTCTAATTGTAGTTCATGTGATCCTCATCCATTCTAGAGTTGTGGGAGAACTTGTTACATTTTGATGCAGGATCATACACAAGAGTTTTTCATTGATGAGGATAATATGAAATCAGCTACGTGGATTTCATTGATTATATATATAATTACAAATCACAAGTACTCTATGTAGTTGAATGTGAAATGCCTATAAATATCCAATTGTGCATGTTTATTTTTTATGATCTAATACTCTTTTATTGCCCCAATATGAGTCATTCACTTCCATTAGTGTAGTAGTTGTAGTGGCTTGTGCTATGGGGATACCTGTAATATCCATGGGTCAAACCTAATTGTAAATGTAAAATGAAAAAATACTTAAGCTGGTGAGTTGTTTGATATCATTTTTTTTTGCACCTTTCAATTTGGGGACATGCATACATATAGTTTGGACTTAGTTCATTTCCCATCATTCCTTCCATCATTGGGTCAGCCATTCAATCATTCTATGGGCATTCACACACTCATGGGGCTATCCTTCGTACTTTCATTTCATTGTACCTAAACATGTATCCATATCCATATATGTTTGTGTATCTGGTTAGCTTGGGAGTTGGACTGAAGAAGCAGGTTGTCAAGCCCATGGGATATTGAAGAGGCGGGTTGTCAGGCTCATGAGAAATCTCTCTAGGTGAGAGAATTGTTGTGAATTTATTTCCTAACGGTATTAAACTACAGCTACAGGGATCTGAGACTTCATGTTCGGCCTGTTGTTGAAGACCATAAAGGAAGTGGGGCAGTCGAAGGAATGTTGAGCAGAGAAGGGGCACACTTTCTTGGGTGGGATAGGAATGTGGGGAATGAGGGACTGTTCATTGTTAGTTTGAGTTGGCACCTATGACAGAGTCTTTCCTATTGTATGAGATATTCACCCTGGTTAGGAATCCCTTTACCCGGGTGGAGTTTAGTCCCAGCTCAGGGGTGACCGACTACTGAGAGTTATGAGCAGTGTGGTCTAAGGATGGGAGGTTCATGGAAGGTCTGGACACAGTTGGTGATATTCTTACCAAGATAAGTGTCAATTGTGTGATAAATTTACATGTTGCATTATTATTTACATGTTTATTTTTATGGGTTATCCTATGTGTGGTTATAATTTTCTTTATATTTATGGGTATTTCCTATATATGTTGCATGTATATGTTTACTGATATTTAAGTATGAATCTGTGCATTTACAGAATGTATTTGTTTGTTTACATTTTATATATAAAGTTTCGCAAGAGTTATGTGTGTATATGTTTTAATTGCACGTAGTTCAAAAAATTTATGTGGCATAGCTCAGTTGGATGCTCGGTATGTTACAGTATGTTGAGCAGAGAATAAAATAATTTTCTAGAGTAGCATGGCCCGGCCTGGGTGGTCGGGGATGTTACAATATGGTATCAAAGCTTCAGTTTTCAATAATGAGCCTGGATGGGCCGAACAAGTTAAGTTGAAGCGAAATTTCACAGAGGATTTATTTCGAAGTGGTCAAATTTCGAGTTGCAGGGAATCCATGGAAAAAAGTAACAACAATTGTGCGGAATTGGGAAAAATCCCCAATTTCTGTTGTTAAATTCATGGGAAAATTGAAAAATTTGGCCATGTGGTGAGATATTCTCTATTTAATATCTGTTCTCACAAATTCAGACCTGAAATTGGTCAAATTTGAAGTTACAGTGAATTCATGGCAGTTGGAGCGAGATTAGTAATTAAAATTCTAAATTCGTGACTTGAGTTTGGGAAAACATCATCCCATAAATGTCAAACCGCAACGATTTATTGTTGCAGAGGTTGAACTAGTGTTATCGGGGTGAAATTGAACAAATTTCATAGTTGCAGAATGTCTATGGTAGACATTAGGAAAAAGTTAAGCAAAAGCCCCAATTTCTGTAGCAGAATTCACGAGGAATTGATGCGCATAAAAATTAATGTGCACAGGTGGGTGCACTAAAAATGCATGATGTGCAGTAAAAAGCGTGTGATATGTAAAAATTAGGCATTGCTCGAAAAAATATTGGCATGTTGGTGCCAAAATGTTGGTGTGCGGGTGCGTGCACTAAATTTTGGCACTGCGCGGAAAAATGTTGGTGTGCAGGTGCGCGCACTAAATTTTGGCGCTGCGCGGAAAAATGTTGGTGTGCAGGTGCGCGCACTAAATTTTGGCACCATGCGGAAAAAATTTGGTGTGCGGGTGCGCGCACTAAATTTTGGCGCCACATGAAAAAATGTTGGTGTGCGGGTGCGCATGCTAAATTTAGCATTGCGCAATGTGCATACGCATAATAAGGTGTGCATGGTGTGCACACACATAATAAGGGTGTGTGTGGTGTGCAGAATATTGACATAGCACAAAGGAGTTGGATTGGTGTGCGCGCAATGTGGGTATATGCTGTCACACAACAGTTTAGTTAGTGGTTTGCACAGAGTATTGGTGCGCAGTGGGGGCGTACTAAACTTTGGCATTGTGAAACACGTAGAGTGAAATGCACATGGAATATCAGTGCGCAATACAAAAATTGTGCGCAACAGGTAATAGTGCAAGAACCAAAATTATGTGTGGTGGATATTGGCGCGCGACATAAAAGTAGTGTGTGCTAGTTATTGGTGCGATAGAGAAGTGATGCACAGTGGTTATAGGTGCACGGAGCATGATTTACCTTATGGTGTTGCTGCGCATGATAAATATGGGTGTACAAGTTTGAATTTGTGCACGCGAAGTTGTTTGGAGGGTGAACAACAACGTAAAACCAACGAATTTCCACGACATTTTATATTGTTTTAACGTCATCTTTTTGCAGCACGTTTTTGAGGCCCTTAACAACGTTTTTAGCTACTCAAAAACCACAAGAAAAAATTGTACCAAAGTACACTATGTCTCTACAAATAAAATAAAAGAGCTCGGAGAGAGATTTCTAATGGTGTAAATCATTCGTGAAACAGAGCTTTTATGAGAAAGTTACAGCACAAACAGTGGAGGGTAAATTTTAAAACCCAACTAACTTCAAAGAGCCATAACCTTATGCTTCATAATCAAATTGAGGCGCGTGAGCAGTCAAGGGAAAGATATTGAACCATAGAAGACAGTCCTAGAGATAATTTAAATTTATGGGTATGTTAAAAATGTTTAATATGGAAAAGATGGTACATGTAGAATTCCAGACCAAAAACACGAATTGATCTAGAACTTCAGTAGGTTGTAACTAGCAACCCAGAACCCAGAAAGAGGTGAAACTTGGACATACTGTCCAAAATATGTATATGAAGAAACCCAATTTAGATCCTATGAAACATCCAATGGAGTAGGTGTAAAAAGGCATAATTACAGCGCAAATTTGCACCAACTTGAAGTGTGAATAGAAAAATTAATGGACACTTTTCAAATAACCATAAATTTCTTCTCTGAACTCAAAATTGAAAGGTATTGGAAACTAGAATATATTTATTCACCCAGAAAATTGATCTGGCCATTCAATTTTTTGGGAAATCAGAAGAAATAATTATGATATATTATTGAACGAGGATGGTTCATATTTTTCATGAAATTGTTGAAACAGTTAGCCTGACAAAGTTTTGTTGGCTGCACATTTTGCAGAGTTAACAACAACTAGATCAGATCAGGATAAACATAGAGTCTGGATTAATGGAATAAGAACAAGGGACTTACATCTAGGAATATGATATCAGAGGGATGGATGCCCATTTGGGAATGGAAGGAATAAACTCCAATGGACATGGAGAAGGAAGGGATGAAAACGTGAATATGGTAGAGACCATTAAAAATTTGTAGAAGGATGTCCAAAGCCATCAAGCTAATAATAAAAGGATTATGAGAGCCAAGGAGAAGCAAGAGGACTTCAATGTGAAGTTAGTGAAGACCTTGAACAAAATAGAAAAGAAATTGGATAAGGAGAGTGGCTCAAGCAAATGAGGAAGTCATAGGTGTCCTGATGAGAAAAGAAGAACCAAAAGTGTTAGCAGACATCACCATCACTCCCCAAGGCATTCCAATAAGAGAACACACAACAACTCAATTCCATCCCCTGTCAGGAAGCATAAGATGTTTGGGGTGGATGAGCTATGAGGAGAAATGAACAAAATCAAACCTCCTACATTTGATGGTGAGCACAAGAAGTATGAAGATGCAGAGACATGGTTGTTGCGCATGAGAAAGTATTTTCAATAGCATAATTATTCATCTCATGCAGAAGGAAGAATTTCCATCTATCAACTCAAGGGAAAGGCATCCATGTGGTGGGATCATCTTGTGCAGGTGCACCACATTAAAGAGAAAAGTGTTGGAGGGAATTCAAGAAGTATTTTGAGAAGAAATACTTGACTAAGAGATACTATGACAACAAAATGAAAGAGTTATTTGAACTCAAGCTTGGGAGTATGACCATAAATGAATATGAAAGAAGGTTTTTAGAACTGTTGAAGTATGTTTCTTTCATCAAGGATGAGACAGTTAAGATTCAAAGGTATTTGAATGGATTTCCATCATTTATCAGTGAAAAAATATAGTATGATGATCCCAAGACATTGGACGAGACCATAAGGTGAGCTAAATACCTATATGATTAGAAAAAATCAAGGCCAACTTTCCAAAAAGCTTGGGAAGACAAAAATAAATTCAATATGGATCAGAGGAAGAAGGGGATTAAGCCACCATTCTTCAGAAATAATCCTCAGGGATAACCAACTTCTAGAGAACCCAGAATGATTGAGACAAGGGGTCAAAGGCCAAGGCAACCACCTATGCAATGTTGGGGTTGTAAAGGAGATCATATGTTCATATATTGTCCTCACAGAGGTGAAAACATGAGGATTGTTCACAATGTACAACAAGATGAAACAATGGAGGACATGGGCATAAATGTACCAAGGATATATGTAGCCTTGGACAACAAGTACGCGGAGTATCAATCACATATGATTGAAGTGGAAGGTATGATCAAAAACCAAACTATTCATATTTTAATTGATTCAGTAGCTAGTCATAGTTATATATATCCTAAGATGGTGGAAAGTTTACATTATCCAAGAAGAAAGCATGGAAAATACTGGTTGGTGCAGCTGGCTACTAGAGCCAAAATAAAAGTAATTAGATGGTTAACTCATGTCTTATGAATATGAATGGAATGAACACCAGGGAATATTTGAACATCTTTCCTTTAGGTTCTTATAAATGTCTAATTGGGATGGATTGGTTGGATCAACATCATGTTATCCTAGTTGTCATAACAAGGCATGCACTTGCTTGGATGAGGAAGGGAACCTAAGGAAAGTGCATGGAATTCCCAGGGCAGTAACCATCAAAGAAATTTCATCATTGTGGCTGAAGAAATGTTACAGAAAAGGGTGTCAAATATTTGCAGCTCATATGGAAGAGACACCTAAAGATAAGGTGCCAAATTTGGAAGATCATGTTGTCCTAGAATATTTTGAGGATGTGTTCAAGGAGGTACCAGGACTACCCCCAAAGAGAGATATTGATTTCTCTATAAATTTAATGCCTGGAGCAGCTCTAGTGTCAAAGACTCCTTACAGAATGAGTACACTAGAGTTGAAGGATTTGCAAATGCGGCTTGAAGAACTTATGAAGAAGGGCTATATATGCCCAAGTGTGTCACCTTGGGGTGCCCTAGTCTTGTTTGTGAAGAAGAAATATGGGACATTAATATTTTGCATCAATTTCAGACAGTTGAATAAAGTGGTTGTTAAGAACAAGTATCCTCTGCCAAGGATTGATGATATTTTTGATCAATTGAAGGATGCAAAGATATTTTCAAAGATAGATCTCAGGTCAGGATACCATTAGGTAAATATTAAAGAGGAAGATATCGGCAAGATCACTTTCAAGACAAGGTATGGTCATTATGAGTTCACAGTGGTGCCAGTTGGGTTGTCAAATGCACCAGTTGTTTTCATGTGCTTAATGAATGGTGTTTTCCGAGAATATTTAGACACGTTTGTCATTGTCTTTTTGGATGACATCCTTGTATATTCCAATTTAGAAGAAGAGCATGAGCATCATTTGAGATTGGTGTTGCAAGTATTAAGGGAGCATCATTTGTATGCCAAATTGAGCAAGTGCTCATTTTATCAAAAGCAAATTAATTATTTCGGACATATCATTTCAAAGGATAGGATAGCAGTGGATCCTGAGAAGATAGAAGCCATTAGAGAATGGTCAGTGCCAAAGAATGTGATAGAGGTCAGATAATTCATGGGCCTTACAGACTACTATAGGAGATTTATTGAAGGATTCTCAAAGATTGCACACCCAATCACTTCCTTAAAAAAGAGGGGTGTGAATTTTCAGTGGACATTGGATTGTAAAAAGAGTTTCCAACACTTGAAGCAATTATTAACAAGTGCTCCAATTTTAGGGATTGCAGACCCAAATGAAGACTTCATTGTATGCACAGATGCATGTAAAGAAGGACTTGGTGGAGTCCTCAGTCAAAATGGGTTTTTAATATGTTATGAATCAAGGAAGTTGAAGGAGCATGAAATACACTATGCCACTTATGATTTGGAGTTGGCATCCATAGTGCATGCCTTGAGGAAATTGAGACACTACCTCATGGGGAAAAGATTTGAGCTGAGGACAAACCATAATGGTCTGAAATATTTATTTGATCAACCAAATCTAAATTCTAGGCAAAGAAGGTGGTTAGAATTTCTCAGTGAATATGACTTTGATATAAAGCATATCAATGGGAAAGAGAATAAAGTGGATGATGCACTCAACAGAAGAGTGCATGAATTGCATGCTACAACCATTATTGTCCAGGAATGAAGAAAGAAGTTGTTGATTTTATTGATAAATGATTGGAATGTCAAAAGATAAAAGCTAAGCATAGACACCCAGCTAGTTTGCTACATCCATTACCCATTCCTGAGTGGAAATGGGAAGTTGTAACAATGGATTTCATCACCAAACTACCTAGAACAAACAAGCAACATGATTCTATCATGGTAGTGGTGGATAAGCTTAATAAAGCTTCCCATTTTATTCCAGTTAAGCTAACTCACAAGGCACCCAACATTGTTGATATTTATATGAGAGAAATAGCTCAATTACATGGAATACCCAAGACAATTGTGTCTAACAGAGATCCAAAATTTACCTCAAATTTTTGGAAGGGATTATTTAATGGATTTGAAACAAATTTGAATTTTAGTACAACTTATCATCCAGAATCAAATGGACAAACAGAGAGGGTGAATCAAGTGATTGAGGATATGTTGAGGATGTATGTGATGGATAAACCATCAAAATGGATAAACCTACACTTAGTAGAGTTTTCTTATAATAATGGGTACCAAACATCTATAAAGATGAGCCCATTTGAGGCACTTTATGGCAGAAAGTGCAACACACCGGTAAGCTAGGATTACCCAACAGATAGAGTAGTGGTTGGGCTAGATTTGCTCAAGGAAATGCAGGAGAAAATGTTGAAAATAAAACAAAATTTAAAGGCTGCCCAAGACAGGCAGAAAAGCTATGCTGATAAGGGCAGAATTCACAGTGAATTTAAAGTGGGAGACCCTATATTTTTTAAAGTGAAAGCCAACAGAAGTTCCCGAAGTTGGGAAATTGTTCAAAGTTGGCATCTCGCTATTGTGGGTCGTTTGAAATCCTAGAGAGGATTAGTCCAATAGAGTATATGATTTCATTGCATGCATCTATATCTATTCATAATGTATTCCATGTATCATTACTCAAGAAATATATACCTGATGCTAATCATGTTATTGATTGGAATGTGATTCAGGTGGAGCAAGAAGGCACTTTCCAAGTGCATCTGGTACGCATTTTGGACCAAAAAATCAAACATCTCCGGAATCGATCCATAGGGATTGTAAAGGTCCAATGGACCTGGTATGGTCCTGAGGAAGCTACTTGGGAGCATGAGAATGCAATGCAAGCAGAATACCCGTATCTTTTTGAGGATTTTTTAATTTTTGTTGCATATGTGTGCATAATGCACTGAGGACAGTGCATAAATAAGGGGAGGGAAATGTAATATCTATAGTTCGAACTCAATTGTAAATGTAAAATGAAAAATTACTTAAGTTGGTGAGTTGTTTGATATCAATTTTGTATGCACCTTTCATGGCATAGTGCGCACATGTACCGTGCACTAAAATGATGAAGTATGCACATTCCAGGATACCACGCGTAGCAACTTAAGTGTGCACGATTTTGAGGCCAGGGAGCCTTTGTGTAAATGTTTTGTTTTATAGGCTAGTGAACCAGTTTTGTGATTATTAGGCCGGAGAGCCTAGATGTTAAAGGCCAGTGAGCCTATTTTTGTATATGTCTCATCATTAATATAAAATACATTGTTGTTCCCATACCTACCACGATAAAAGAGTATGGGGGACTAAACTCCACTAGTTAGGGAAAGGGGGGGCTAAAAGTTAAGGAAAATGGGCTAAGCTAGGGAGCTTAAGCCAAAAAGGAATATTATATTAATATTTCTTAACTATAAAGTATGGATAATTATTTTATCCTAAGTTCTAAGGATGGGGACAAGTGGGCCAAAGTAGCTCCCAACATGACAAGTGTCAAGTTGGGGACATGCATACATATAGTTTGGACTTAGTTAATTTCCCATCGTTCCTTCCATCATTGGGTCAATTATTCAATCAGTCCATGGGCATTCACACACTCAAGGGGCTATCCTTCATACTTTAATGTCATTGTGTCTGAACCTGTATCCATAGCCATATATGTTTATGGCTATTGGCGGGTTGTCAAGCCCATGGCATATTGAAGAGGCAGGTTGTCAAGGCCGTGAGAAATCTCTCTGGGTGAGAGAATTGTTGGGAATTTATTTCCTGAAGGTGCTAAACTACAACTAAAGGGCTCTAAGACTTCCTGTCTAGCCTGTTACTGAAGCCCGAAAAGGAAGTGGGGCAGTCGAAGGACTGTTGAGCAGAGAAGGGGCACACTTCATGGGATGGGACAGGCATGTGGGTAATGAGGGACTGTAGGATGTTAGTGTGAGTCGGCACTTGTGACAGAGTCTTTCTGGTTGTCTGAGATAGTAATCCTGGCTAGGAATCCATTTACTCAGGTGGAGTTTAGTCCCAGCATGTGGGTAATGAGGGACTGTAGGATGTTAGTGTGAGTCGGCACCTGTGACAGAGTCTTTCTGGTTGTCTGAGATAGTAATCCTGGCTAGGAATCCATTTACTTAGGTGGAGTTTAGTCCCAGCTCAGGGGTGACCCAGTGTTGAGAGTGATGAGTGGTGTGGTCTAAGGTTGGGATGTTTGTGGAAGGTCTACATGCACTTGGTGATATTCTTATCAAGATAAGTTTCAATTGTGTGATAAATTTAAATGTTGCATTATTATTTACGTGTTTATTTTTATGGGTTATCCTATGTGTACTTATAATTGTCTTTATATTTATGGGTATTTCTTGTATATGTTGCATGTATATGTTTACTGATATTTCAGTATGAATCTGTGCATTTATAGAATGTATTTGTTTGTTTACATTTTATATATAAATTTCTACAAGAGTTATGTGTGTATATGTTTTAATTGCATGCAGTTCGAAAACTTTATGTGGAATAACTCAGTTGGATGATGGGTATGTTACAGTGTGTTGAATAGAGAATAAAAGCATTTTTTGGGGTAGCATGGCCCGACCTGGATGACCGGGGATGTTACAATATGATATTAGAGCTTCAATTTTCAACACTAGGCCTGGATGGGATGAACAAGTTGAGTTGAACCGAAATTTCACAGAGGATTTATTTCGAAGTGGCCAAATTTCGAGTTGCAAAGCGTCCATGGAAAAAAGTACAACAATTGTGCGGAATTGGGAAAAGGGCCCAATTTCTGTTGTTAAATTCATGGGAAAATTGAGAAATTTGGCCATGTGGTGAGATATTCTTGATTTAATATATGTTCTAGCAAATTCAGACCTAGAATTGGCTGAATTTGAAGTTATAGTGAAGCCATAACAATTGGAGCGAGATTAGTAATTAAAATTCTCAATTTGTGACTTAAGTTTGGGAAATATTTGTTCCAGAAATGTCAAACCACAACAATTTGTTGTTGCAGAGGTTGAACTGGTGTTATCGATGTGACATTGAAAAAATTTCATAGTTGCAGAATGTCTATGGTAGAAATTGGGAAAAAGTTAAGCAAAAGCCCCAATTTCTGCAGCGGAATTCACGAGGAATTGATGCACATAAAAATGAATGTGCACAGGTGGATGCACTAAAAATGCATGATGCACAGTACAAATCTTGTGATATGTAAAAATTGGGTGTCACGCGGAAAAATGTTGGTGTGTGGGTACGCACACTAAATTTTGGCGCCACACAGAAAAATGTTGGTGTGCGGGTGCGCGCACTAAATTTTGGCGCCGCACGGAAAAATGTTAGTGTGCGGGTGTGTGCACTAAATTTTGGCGCCGCGTGGAAAACAATTGGTGTACGGGTGCGCGCACTAAATTTAGAATTGTGTGGTGTGCATACACATAATAAGGTGTGTGAGGTGTGAACACACATAATAATCGTGCACGTGGTGTGCGCAATATTGGCAGAGAGCAAAGGAGGTTGGTTGGTGCGCGTGCAATGTGGGTATATGTTGTCGCACGATAGTTTAGTTAATGGTGCACGCAGAGTATTGGTGTGCACTGGGGGCATAAATTTGGCATGGTTCATCGCATAGAGTGAAATGCATGCATAATATTAGCGTGTGATACAAAAATTGTGCACAACAGGTAATAGTGCAAGAACCAAAATTGTGTGTGCTGGATATTGGCGTGCGACATAAAAGTAGTGCGCTTGTTATTGGTGTGACAGAGAAGTGATGCACAGTGGTTATAGGAGCACAGAGCATGATTTACCTTGTGGTGTTGTTGTGCATGATAAATATGGGTGTATAGGTTGAAATTTCTGTGTGTGAAGTCATTTGGAGGGTGAACAACAATGTAAAACCAACGAATTTCCACGACATTTTATACTATTTGAACGTCATCTTTTTGCAATGTGTTTTTGAGTCCCTTAACAACGTTTTTAGCTACTCAAAAGACACAAGAACAAAGTATACCAATGTACACTATGTCTATGCAACTCAAATAAAATATCTCAGAGAGAGCTTTCTAATGGTGTAAACCGTTCATGAAATAGAGCTTTTATGAGAAAGTTACAGCACAAATAGTGGAGGGTAAATTTTAAGACCCAACTAACTTCAAAGAGCCATAACTTTCTTCTCCAGAATCAGATTGAGGTGCAAGAGTAGTCAAGGGAAATCTATTGAACTATAGAAGACATTCCTAGAGCTGGTTTAAATTTTTGGGCATGTTAAAAATGTTTAATATGGAAAAGAAGGTACATGCAACATTCCCGACCAAAAATACGAATTGGTCTAGAACTTCAGCAGGCTGTAACTAGCAGCCCAGAACCCAAAAAGAGGTGAAACTTGGAAAGACTGTCCAAAATATGTATATGAAGAAACCCAATTGATATCCTATGAAAAATACAATGCAGTAGGTGCAAAAAGGTATAATTATAGTGCAGAGTTGTGCCAAGTTGAAGTGTGAATAGTAAAATTAATGGACAATTTTCAAATAACCATAACTTTCTTCTCAAGACTCGGAATTGAGCATAGGAGTAGGTGTTGGAAAGGTGTTGGAAATTAGAATATATTTCATCACCCATAAAATTGAGCTGGGTAGTCAATTTTGTGGGAAATCAGAAGAAATAATTCTAATAGATTATTGAACCAGAATGGTTCATATTTTTCATGAAATTGTTGAAACAATTAGCCTAACAAAGTTTTTTTTGGCTGTACATTTTGCAGAATTAACAAAAATTATATCAGATCAGGATCAACACAGAGTCCAGAGTAATGGAAGAAGCATAGGGGACTTACATCCAGGAAGATAAGATCAGAGGGATGAATGTCCATTCGAGAATGGAAGGAACAAACTCCAATGGACATGGAGAAGGAAGGGATGAAAACATGAATATGGTAGAGACCATTAAAAATTTTCAAAAGGATGTCCAAAGCCATAAAGATGATAATGAAAGGCTTATGAGAGCCAAGGAGCAACAAGAGGACTTCAACATGAAGTTAATGGAGAGCTTGAACAAAATAGAAAATAAATTGGATAAGAAGAGTGGCTCAAGCAAATCAGGAAGTCATAGGTCTCCTGATGAGAAAAGAAGAACCAGAAGTGTTAGCAGAAATCACCTTCACTCCTTGAGGCATTCCAATAATAGAGCACACAGCAACTCAACCCCATACCCTATTAGGAAGCATAAGAGGTCTGGGATGGATGAGCTACAAGGAGAAATGAACAAAATCAAACCTCCTACATTTGATGGTGAGCACAAGAAGTATGAAAATGCAGAGACATGGTTGTTGGGCATGAGAAAGTATTTTCAATTGCATAATTATTCATCTCATGCAGAAGGAAGGCTTTTAATCTATCAACTCAAGGGAAACGCATCCATGTGGTGGGATCATCTTGTGTAGGTGCACCACATTAAAGAGAAAAGTGTTACTTGGAGGGAATTCAAGAAGTATTTTGAGAAGAAATACTATGACAAGAAAATAAAAGAGTTATTTGAACTCAAGATTGGGAGTATGACCATAGCTGAATATGAAATAAGGTTTTTAGAACTGCTGAAGTATGTTTATTTCATCAAGGATGATACAGTTAAGATTCAAAGGTATTTGAGTGGATTTCCATCATTTATCAGTGACAAAATACAGTATGATGATCCCAAGACATTGGAAGAGACCATAAGGTGAGATAAATGCCTATATGATCAGCAAAAATCAAGGCCAACTTTCCGAAAATCTTGGGAAGACAAAAAGAAATTCAATATGGACCATAGGAATAAGGGGAATAAGCTACCATTCTTCAGAAATAATCCTCAGCGACAGATAACTTGTAGAGAACCCAGAACAATTGAGACAGGGGGTCAAAGGCCAAGGAAACCACCTATTCAATGTTGGGGTTGTAAAGAATATCATATGTTCAGATATTGTCCTCACAGAGGTGAAAAAGTGAGGGTTGTTCACAATGTACAGCAAGCTAAAACAGTGGAGGACATGAGCATAAATGTACCAAGGATCTATGCAACCCTGGACAACAAGCAAGCAGAGTATCAATCACATATGATTGAAGTGGAAGGTATGATCAAAAACCAAACCATTGTTATTTTAATTGATTCAGGAGCTAGTCATAGTTATATACATCCTAAAATGGCGGAAAGTTTACATTTTCCAAGAAGCAAGCATGGAAAATATTGGTTGGTGCAGCTGGCTACTGGAGCCAAAAGAAAAGTTAATGAGATGGTTAAGTCATGTCTTATGGACATGAATGGACTGAACACCAGGGTAGATTTGAACATCTTACCTTTAGGTTCTTATGAATGTCTAATTGGGATGTATTGGTTGGATCAACATCATGCAATCCTAGACTATCATAAAAAGCCATTCACTTGCTTGGATAAGGAAGGGAACCCAAGGAATGCACAAGGAATTCCCAAGGCAGTAACCATCAGAGAAATTTCAGCATTGCAACTGAAGAAATGTTACAAAAAAGGGTGTCAAATGTTTGTAGCTCATATGGAAGAGACACCTAAAGATAAGGTGCCAAATTTGGAAGATCATGCAGTCCTGGAATATTTTGAAGATGTGTTCAAGGAGGTACTGGGACTACCCCCAAAGAGAGATATTGATTTCTCTATAAATTTAATGCCTGGAGAAGATCCAGTGTCAAAGACTCCTTACAGAATGACTACACCAGAGCTGAAGGAGTTGCAAATGCAGCTTGAAGAACTTCTGAAGAAGGGGTATATACGCCCAAGTGTGTCACCTTGGGGTGCCCCAGTATTGTTCATGAAGAAGAAATATGGGACATTAAGATTGTGCATTGATTTCAGACAGTTGAATAAAGTGGTTGTTAAGAACAAGTATCCTCTGCCAAGGATTGATGATCTTTTTGATCAATTGAAGGATGCAAAGATATTTTCAAAGATAGATCTCAGGTGAGGATACCATCAGGTAAGGATTAAAGAGGAAGATATCAGTAAGACCACCTTCAAGACAAGGTATGGTCATTATGAGTTCACAGTGGTGCCATTGGGGTTGTCAAATGCACCATTTGTTTTCATGTGCTTAATGAATGGTGTTTTCTAAGAATATTTAGACATGTTTGTCATTGTCTTTTTGGATGACATCCTTGTATATTCCAATTTAGAAGAAGAGCATGAGCATCATTTGAGGATGGTGTTGCAAGTATTAAGGGAGCATCATTTGTATGCCAAATTAATCAAGTGCTCATTTTATCATAAGCAAATTAATTATTTGGGACACACCATTTCAAAGGATGGGATAGCAGTGGATCCTGAGAAGATAGAAGCCATTAGAGAATGGTCAGTGCCAAAGAATGTGACAGAGGTCAGATAATTCATGGGCCTTTCATGCTACTATAGGAGATTTATTGAAGGATTATCAAAGATTTCACACCCAATCACTTCCTTGCAAAAGAAGGGTGTGAAGTTTCAATGGACATTGGATTGTGAAAAGAGTTTCCAACACTTGAAGCAATTATTAACAAGTGATCCAATTTTAAGTATCGCAGACCCAAATGAAGACTTCATTGTATGCACATATGCATGTAAAGAAGGACTTGGTGGAGGCCTTAGTCAAAATGGGTTTGTTATATGTTATGAATCAAGGAAGTTGAAGGAGCATGGAAGGCACTATGCCACTCATGATTTGGAGTTGGCAGCCATAGTGCATGCCTTGAGGAAATGGAGACACTACCTCATGGGGAAAAGGTTAAAGACCAGTGAGACTATTTATGTATGTCTGTCATCATTAATATAAAATACATTGTTGAACGCAGACCGACCACGATAAATATTATGGGGGACTAAACTCCACTAGTTAGTGAAAGGGGGGGATAAAAGTTAAGGAAAAGGGGCTAAGCTAGGGAGCTTAAGCCAAAAAGGAATATTATATTAATATTGCTTAAGTATAAAGTATGGATAATTATTTTATCCTAAGTTCTAAGGATGGGGACAAGTGGGTGAAATTATCTCCCAACATGACAAGTGTCACGTTGGGGACATTCATACATATAGTTTGGACTTAGTTTATTTCCCATCATTCCTTCCATAATTGGGTCAGCCATTCAATCATTCCATGGGAATTCACACACTCATGGGGTTATCCTTCATACTTTCATGTCATTGTAACTGAACCTGTATCCATAGCCATATATGTTTGTGTATCCAGTTAGCTTGGGAGCTGGACTGAAGAAGCGGGTTGTCAGGCTCATGGGATATTGAAGAGGTAGGTTTTCAGGCCCGTGAGTAATCTCTCTGGGTGAGAGAATTGTTGGGAATTGATTTCCTGAATGTGATAAACTACATATACAGGGCTCTGAGACTTCCTGTCTGACCTGTTGTTGAAGCTCGGAAAGGAAGTGGGGCAGCTGAAGGACTATTAGGTTGAGTTGGCTCCTGGGGTGGGACAGGCATGTGGGGAATGAGGGACTCTAGGATGTTAGTTTGAGTTGGATCCTGTGATGGAGTCTTTCCTGTTGTTTGAGATAGTCAACATGGTTAGGAATCCATTTACTCAGGTAGAGTTTAGTCCTAGCTCGGGGGTGACCCACTACTAAGAGTGATGAGTAGTGTAGTCTAAGGCTGGGAGGTTCGTGGAAGGTCTGCACGCAGTTGGTGATATTCTTACCAAGATAAGTGTCAATTGTGTGATAAATATACATGATGCATTATTATTTACGTGTTTATTTTTATGAGTTATCTTATGTGTGGTTATAACTGTCTTTATATTTATGGGTATTTCCCATATATGTTGCATGTATATGTTTACTAATATTTCAGTATGAATTTGTGCATTTACATAATGTGTTTGTTTGTTTACATTTTATATATAAAGTTCCACAAGAGTTCTGTGTGTATATGTTTTAATTGCATGCAGTTCGAAAAATTTATGTGGCATAGGTCAGTTGGATGCTAGGTATGTTACAGTATGTTGAGCAGAGAATAAATGTGTTTTTTGGAGTAGCATAGCCCGGTCTGGGTGGTCGGGGATGTGACAATACCTCACAAATAGGTATTGTGGAGTTTTAGGATTTGTTTTTCATTGTTTTATATATTCATCTAAACACTTCCACACATGTTTCTACAAATTATTTCCATGAAGACTCTACAACTAACCTAAATTTATAATGGGCTCCACCCCTACCCACTTTGATAATAATGCAATATTTTTCAACGAAATAAAGATTATTTTTTATGACATTTTTTTTTACACAACCTATATTATCCTTGCCATACATATAGCTACACCTCATTAGTCATTAAGGACCCTATTCTTTGAAAAACTCTTAGACTCTAAATTTTTTTTTAGAAAAAAGAAACATTATATTCCAATGGAATAATATACATATTTCCACCCATATGGGACTAGGAAACTTTCTATGAGATATGGTTTAAAACATAATATATACAACCTACTAAATTCAAGGTACATTACCAATTAAAACATAATATTCATATACATATTAACAAAAAAAATCCAGACATCTCAATACAAATTTATAATAGGCATTAAAAAATGAAGGACGAAAGAGAATCTAGAAATGGAGAGACATGTCCTTGAGAACCTGACCATCAAATAATTCATGGGAGATGAACGAGTCATTAAGAAGAGTCAAGGATTCTTTGGAAATGTTATCAGCCTTGGAGTTTAGTTCTCTGTAGATATGGGAAAGGGATGTACATTCAAACTCAAGAATAGAGTCATGGATATGCTTCAAGAGAGAATAAAGATGAACTACCTGAACTTTGAATTTGTTGTTAGCCTAGTCAATAACCACCTTGTAATCACCCAAGAATTTCAATTTAGTCACCTGATGAGATTTGGCGAAGTGAAATAGCTTCCACGAGGAAAAAAACTCATATTTGTAGTTGGATACATGACCTAGACCAAAACGAATGTGAAAATAGTGGGAGGCATTTAAGTACAGAACCACACTATCACACCTGGGGGGAATCCATTGTCTTGCACCATCAAAGAAACCCAGAGTAATATGGAATCCCAAAGAGGGAATGGACGACTGACATGGATTCAACTTTTTGGGTTCATATTTGAATTCCTAAGACAACTTAACAACCATGCCTGCCACCACCTCAACAAGGATATGTTTATCTTGAAATAAGCAAAGGTTTTGATCCCAAAATATAAAATAGATTAAGAAACACATAAGAGAGTCGAAGAATTTCATAGAAACATATGAAAACCATGCTTTTAAATAGTCTTCAAGGCATGACATATTCCATATTTCCTTTGGTTTGAATTTTTTTCAACCAATAACCACACTTGGCCGAAAAGGGGCATGAAATGAAAAGGTGTTGCATTGATTCAAATTCCTGCCTACATAAAGAGAATATGTTGGGGCCTACCCAACCTATTTTGATTCCATTGTCCCATGTCAATAGTTTGTTCCATAGTGTTAGCCATGTCAAAATAATCACTTTCAATGGAGCATGAAATTTCCACACACGTTCCCACCACCAACACTGGGTGTCTTCCTCTTCTTCGATTAGCTTGATGAAACTGGAGCATATTTTACCAACATAGTGTTTCTATTCTGTCGTGATTCTTCCTTCTAAACCCATATCAAAATAATACTTCCGTCCAAACCATCTAGGCCTAACATGATCAGGAGATTAGGTGTCCCATAGGAAATAAATACCTTGATCATGCAGTTTTGCAAGAAGATCCTCTAAGAGCTTGAAGTCCTCATTATCTCATGCCCATAGGTCGTCATGTATTCTAACTTTTTTCCATTTCCAATTTTCCATATTGGTCAATTTCCAATGACAGGGAAAGATTCCAAAAAGGATTTCCAAATAATTGAGTTATTTTTGGACGATTTGAGGGGTAAAAAAAAAAAAATCTTCTACTAAAAGGGTTGTGAAATATGTTGAGGATATCACACTTGCCTAGACATATCGATTGTGTGTAGACCTCCAAATATTTATAGCAACTAGATCCTGGATGAAAAGGTAAATGTTTTTAATGCCCCAACCTCCAAAACTCTTAGGATAAGGAATATTGGACCACTTAACTAGAGGTATGTCATGTGAATTCCTATTTCCAGTCTAGAGAAACTAAAAGCTAATATTTTTTATTTTCGTAAGGATTCCTTTTAGTAATTTAGATATGGAAGTCCAGTAAACTGGGATTCTTCCAAGGACAAATTGAAAAGGAATCAATCTCCCTCCTAGCGATAGAAATCTATAAACCCGTAGTGAATTTTTTGCTTCAACCTTTTTTAATAACCATAGCCATTCCTCAAAAGAGTAGGAATTAGTCTTTAATACAAAACCTAGATATTTTAAACCTTCACTAATGCCCTTACGCGAGAAGGGAAGCAAATTGTCCAATTATGGCTACATATTTTCTGGAGGGAAGTTGGAAATAAGGTTGGACTTGATAATATTAATCTCCATACATGTATAAATATAGTAGAAGTACAGAATGTATTTAAGGACTTGAAATTATTTAGAGCCTACACTAAAGAGGAGGATGTCATCAACGAATAACAAATGAGAAATGATTTTAGAGGGGGTAATTTTTACTCCTTTTAACTAGCATGATCTTGGAATTTCAAATTAACTTGATAATCCCCTCAGCTTTTAGAATAAACAAGAAGGGAGAGAGGGGTAATCCTTGTCTTATCCCTCTCAAAGAGAGGAATGATTTGGATGGGAATCTATTAATGAGGACCATGAAGGGGGTAGACTAGATGAAGCCCATAATCCAGTTGACAATGGAAATATGCATTCCCATTTGAATCAAGAAAAGTCCAAGTTTGAGGTAGACCCAGCTAAGTTTGTCAAAGGCTTCTAAGAGTTCCAATATAAGAATAATTGAATGGATATTATTTATTTTTATAGATTGGAAGACCTCTTAGCCAGATCAACAACACCATGAATTTGTCTTTTAAATAAAAAACTAAATTGTTCCTTGCAAATGATATCTCTAATGAGGGACTTGAGAGTGTTAGCAATTATATATGAAATGAGTTTGTATATGACATTACAACATGATATCGGTTTGTATTTATCAAAGGAGAAGGATTCCTTCCTTTTTGGTATGAGAGCCAAATAAGTAGCATTGAATGAACCAAGGACTTTACCGGATCATTTTGAGTCCCAAACCAATTTAAGGAGATCATATTTTAGGAGCTCATAGAATCTTGAGTTTAACTCTCTAGTGAGGCCATCCAGACCTGAGATTTTTCCTTTTTGAAGGGAAGAGAGGGTGGCGACACTTTCTCCTATTACATCAGCTTGTATGGAGTCATTCATTTCTTCATTGAAAACCCTTGGGAAGAGGATAATTACCTTTAGGATTTCCTCAATTGATCACCCCAATGGGTCCTTGAAAATATTTCCAAAATAATCCCTCCCTTCTTCTTCCTTGTATTCAAATTATTTGACAAGCACTCCATTTTGATCGATGATTTCCCAAATGGAGTTCAAATTTTTCTAAAAGTTAGTGAATCTATGGAATAATTTAGTCTTGTTGTTTACTTTCTTTAACCATACAAACCTTCTTTTGAGGCACCATTACATTTTATTCTTTGCCAATAGGTCTTGTCTCTAATCGATGAGAGACTTAAGAAAGACATCCTCTTCATCAGAGAAGATTATATTCAAGTTATCCATAAGGAGGGCATTTCTTTTAGACTTGGTTTCAAGGAGAGGCGCTTGTGAATTCTTGTTCTAGGAAGAGACACATTCTTTTGTGTATTTTCTTACTTTGTCCATATTATCCACAAATGTTTGCATGAAATATGTCCTAGAATCCTCCTACAAATGGGTCTAGATTGAAGAGACCATATTGGAGTCAAGAGTGATTAAAATTCAAAGTGGAGGGATGCTTCATCTCTTTTTTAATCTATCTTCAAAAAAATTGCCATATGATTTGAGATAACCCTCAAGAAAACCAAGTATTTAATAAGCCAGGGACCATCCAGAAGAGATTCAGATATGAGGAATATTTCCAGACACTTATCAACATTGTCCTCACCTTTTCTTCCATTCCTCCAAGTAGGGATCAATTTGGGAGGTTCCATATCAACCAATTGTGATTCCTCGATCAAGTGATAAAAGAAACCCTCCAGAAGATCTTTTCTAGGGTGATCTCCCAAAACCTCATGGATCGATAGGGTGAAATTGAGGTCGCCACCCAAGATAATGTTGGGGGCGAAGAGCATCCCTTATGAGGAAAGCTACCAAAAGGAACTTTTTTCAAAGTATGGGCCATAGACATTGATCATATGAAATGAATTAGCAAGGAAATGATCCTCCAGGTCCACCACACTATCATAATTAAGAGAGGATGACAAAATTAATTTGAGGTTGGGGTTACATGTTGTAATAAGTCCACCTGATAAGTCGTCAGAATCTATAGATATGAATGACCAATCCTTAAACCAATGGTATAAAGAATATATGACCTTGGAGCCAAAGCACAAGGTATCTTGGATCATAACAATAGCAGGAGAATAAGCTTTAATGATCCTTTTGAGGGATAGGATCTTCGAAGAAACCCCAACCCCACGAGCATTGAATGATAGACAGATCATGGAGAAACCCTTCCTTGGGATTTCCTTGCTCAAAGGTCCCAAAAAATGGTGGACTTCTTCCCACTCCTTATGTCCTTTTTAGCTTTAATTTGAGCATGAGAGAGGTGGGACTTGCATCCCACCTAAGAACCCAGAGGTTTATCGATCACTAGCCGCCTGAAAATAAGATCCTCTTCCTTATACTTTATGCAGAGATGGAGATGGTATTGATATTTGAGGGAGATTTTTATAACGTTTCTTTTCGAAAATCTAGGCATGGAGGAGGAAGGGGTAGATTAACTATCACCATTTGTTGGAAAATATTTCCTGGAAAACAAATCGGGTAGAGAGATGAAAAAAATTGGAGGGGGTGTTGAAGCCTCAAGAGATAACTTGACAAGGTGGATTAGGGATATCAAAGGTGGAAGGACAAGAGTATTGATCTAAAGAAATCCCAAGTGTGGATAAATATACATTGGTCGATGAGATGAAGCGGGGAGGGGGAGCTTTCCAACATATATATTTGAAATTAAAGAATCTGAATGGAGAAAATACTTACTAGAGGGGAAGACCTCCAACCCTTCTGAAGTCAATGCATAGAGCACCACTACCAAAGCCACCGAATTTGCACCAACATATTGGGAGCCTATCACCTTAAATGCCTCTACCATGATCTTTGGCTTCAAGTCCCCTAAATTCTTCTAAGATACTTTTTTCTTCCATATTTTTTTAAAGGGAGGATTCATAGATGAAAACTTATTGCACTGAGCCTAAATAAGGCCAACTTCATGGAATTGTAGCATATGAAGGGGATTCTCCAATTCTCAATTATCTAGGAGAATGTTTCATGGACTAATTCAATCTCTTCCAACAAACCATCTTTCAAGACAACTTCCAATCCCATCAGTGGTCAGGCTTGGTATCCTAGTCTAGCTCAATACTGATGAAGCACCCGATTTTATTCCCAATGAAGTATAAAACTTCAACTTTCGAGAAGAGAAGAGGGAGGCTTGGAAGAATGGATTGGATCTGACCTACAGATAACAAATATCTAGTGGGGTCAAAGATGACATCCCACTCTTTTAAAACTAGACCAGAAGAAACCCAACCCTAATTCTTCTTGAAAATGGAGGATGTGTCTTCATGCAACCGGAATTTAAAACACAACCATCCTCTTTCTGTCACATGGAATTCCAGGCTATAACTAAGAACCAAAAGTCATTTTTCATTAATAATTATCCTTAGGGTTTTCAGCCCCACCATATTGCCACTGAATTTGTCGAATGTTGTTTTACCCAAGAGCTCAAGGATTGATTCCATCTTGATATCTTCACCCATGATGATTTTATTTCTATATGTACTATCCTAAATGCATTGTTTCTCCATCTTGGATTTTGAGGATGAAGGGGGATGATTTTGAGAATCCGAGATATCTTCAAGGATGGAGGGAAGCAATTGAGGCAAGGGGGACACTCGCTAGGCTTAGGATCGAGGGGAGGGGAGAGGGAAGAGACTTTATCATGGGGAAGAGAGTTTTGGAGAGACACTTCACAAGGAGAGAACGTAGAGTTACCAACCTTACCATCCTACATGGAGCATTGATGATTGGGAGCCTTGGAATTCTCGACCGACACAAGGGGGCCAAGTGGTATGGTATGCATATATGGGATGTCCAAGGAGGGAGCCGTCATGGCTTGTTGCAGATTGACAAAGTACGAATCAAAGTAGAAAAACACAGAAGTACCAAGGATGTCATCCTCAAAGTCTATCTCATCAACCTCCATCAACCTTGCAATGCTCACTACATGCTTCACTAGTGGTCAGGTTTTTTCTGCAGTCAGGAAAAAATCAAATAAACACTGAAAAACTCAACCCCACAATATATACTCTAAATTAGAGGTATATTTTAGGAAAAATTTCATCTAGTGTTTCACTTATCCATAATCATCTCAATAACAAATATCATCCAAATCTACAGTTGATGATAAATAAATAAACTGTAATTTTGTTACTTCCTATAAGTGAATCTCAAAGTCATCCTCAAGAAAATAAGAATTACCTTAAAATTGATTAATATTTAGTATTGATTCATATTTATCGTTAATTCATATTAACAATTTTGATATCAACTTGCTTTCAAAATACGAAAAAAAAAATCATGCTCGTTGTCTACAACAATGACTTCTTGAACATACCATTTATCATATTGCCGAAAGTCGTTCACCTATTTTTCACTTATATGAAACAAGAGTGGATCTTAGAGACTTGAAGTGGAGTGTTTTCTAAGATTTTTTCCTTTCCATGGATTATATGTCTAAGCAATGCTTGTGTTAATAAATAAATGTAAATTCAATCACATCATTCACATGGATATATTTCCAAGCATATATTGATTTTTTCTTCCTAAGGATCAGAGTTACTTTGCAATATAACATTGTCTAGGCATAAGCGATCCATATGGAAGTTATGAAGAAGTGTGGGTAGTTTGTTTACAAAAAGTTTTATGATGCTTCTTCGAATTATCTAATCTCCGTCAAACATTTTGATAGTGGTAATACATCAAATTTGATTTATAGTTATCTTTGTTTAAAGGATTGTTCTTTTCGAATGTCATCTTTGTCATGGGTAAAAGACAAAGGTTCTCATACTTTTACCCTTTGAGTGGTTCATATTAGTCATATGCATTGTAACCCTAGTATTCGATTATCAGAATATATGGGTAGGTTCATATTATTTAAGAACCTAGTTGTATTATCATGATTGATTTATGATTATGTAAGGATGATTGCACAATCTACCCTTGAACTATTAAAGTGGGCACATACCATTTCCACCTTAAACTTTAAACTTTGTTTGCTATTAGATAATTGAAAGTCCTTAACACTCATTTACATAAGGAGAAACTTTATTGTACATATTTATGAAAAAAACATTTCCACCTTAAACTTTGTTTGCTACTAGATAATTGAAAGTCCTTAACACTCTAAGGAGCAACTTTATTGTACATATTTATGAAAAAATTCCTTATTGACATGTTCATAAAGAGTTGAATTTATGTAAGTTAGTAATAGAGTAAGGAAAAATACTTTGGCATTAATTTAGAGAGTTTATATTAACTATATTATATTGTTATAGGCTTAATATGTTCATTTATGTTTACATGTTATATTAATTATTGTTTTTTTATTGTAGAGTATAGTATTTTTTAAAAATCACTTCTTATATTTATAGAAAATCATTTACATGAATGAAAAAGAAATATGGCATAAGGGTGTTCATAATAGTATTTACATCTTCTTTCAATGAAACTAAAACAACAATAAACAATGTGATTGGGAGTAAAGATTTAGGTGACCTTTGGTTCAATATGATTCTTGGAGATTGTACTTTCTTTTCATTGGTGGAATGAGCTTAACCCTATTCTTAATACATGATGGGTGTCTATTGATGCAAAGAGATGGTGGATTAGGAGATTGCATAGTGTGTGGTCAGTTTGGATTAGCTACAAAATATGGGTGTTTGTGTGACTAGTAATTTACCAAGGCCTTCCTATCAACGCATGATTGTTCAAAAGTGGCCTCTCGGATGGGATTTTTCCTTCCTACCTGTTGACGTAGGAAAATTTCTCTTCAATATATAGGGGAAATCCCTAATGTAAAGTCCCAATTAGACCTCACCCTATATGGAATAAGACACCCATCCAAATTCTGGCTTGGTAACCACTACTTTAAATAAAGGTCTGATTATGAGATGCATAGTGCAATACACATAATAAATAGAATTTTATCCTATGTGAAAAAATGTAAACTAACCTAACCTATCATAGCTACAAGAAAAACTTAACCAGTAGATAAAAGATTAGTTATAAATTCCTACAAATATTTCAGAAACAAAAAGATATTAAAGAAATGAATAAACACAAAAACATAAATAGAACTGTAAAGAAAAGAATCTTGTTATGACACCACCATTTACAATCTCTATCTACCATCTCAAAGCAACAAATCATATGAGCAATGCAACATAAGAGCTATAAATTCAATGTAGAATAGTCAATGATTGAACACTATAGCATTACAATGGTATTAATGATAGCATAAATACTAAGAGAATTTCATGGGATACACAACACAACACCATTTATCCTCTAAATGTATCTGAGGGCTTCCTCTCATTATAATTTCTCAAAAAATTTCTCAAAGTTACAACCAACAAAAGCCCCTATTATATTGCATTCCTAGGATTATAAATCGTTCAAGCTATAAATTCTTCTTGGGACTTCTTGAAATCCATTTTAGAAGTTATAACCTTTCATCTTCATTTCTTTGACTTTTTCCTAGGGACTATATGAGATTGTTTTTTATTTACAAAGTAAATATAATTAACCTTGCTCTTTATCTTGAATATAGGCATCCCAAACCTCATGTTGGGAAGATATGCCTTAGACACATCTAAATATAAATTGATCAAAATAAAATTCATATGATATTAGTTCCTTGGGCATGGGATCCATTTCTCTCTTCAAAGTGCTCAGAAAGGAATTAATTAAGTTTTTCTTGTTAGGGGGACCAACAATGTGTTCTATCAACACTTCTTTAGTGATCTTGGGTGTCATCCCAATCAAGCTCTCTTTATTATTAATGATGTCATATAACTCTTTCAAAATGTCTACCATGGTCCAAAGTGCCCCCATATCCCCCAACAATGGTAGATGACATCATTCTATAACTTTCTCAGCAACCAAGTACAGATGGTTGTAATTGCTAATTGAGTTTGTAATATCCTTTTCTAGTGGCATGCTAGTTGTTTGGAAACTAGATAAAGATAAGGAATTTGGGTGATTCTCCTGTTCTATCATTCTTGGTAGATATTATAGTGCATTATTTTCTTTTATCTGCCCCTTCTTCAATTTTTCCATGGCTAGATGGACTTTGTAGCAACACCTTTTTATCTTCAATATTTTCTAGGTAGGAAAGGAATCTAGCATTATTTTCTTCTATCTACCCCTTCTTCAATTTTTCCATGGCTAGATGGACTTTGTAGCAACACCTTTTTATCTTCAATATTTTCTAGGTAGGAAAGGAATCTAGTGGCAATGTCCTAGAACCATTTAAAGCTTGTATACATATTATTTTGAATGGTGTTAACCTTGTCTTATAAATGAAAGGAATAGGATTTGATTATGCTAAGCTAGTCATGTATCATTTATAGTGAGTTACTTCTTATTCCAATTTCTTTATTATAAGCTAGTATTCCTCAATTTTTCTCACCATATTTGTAATATTTAATTATGATGATTGTTAAATTGAAACCCCTATGGATGTTGTAGAAACGAGGTCTCCTCTAGTTTCATCTATGAGGTAAGTATCGATCATGATTATGTGTTATAGGAATCATGATACATTCCATTTTTTTGTGTGACTATTTTACTATCTTCCCTCTTGCCTTGTAAAAAACAAATGAGTCTACGACTACTACCATGTCTAACTTGGAAGGGGTAAATGCTCCCAATACAAGATCTTCTAATGGAAAGTGACCTCATATCAATGCAATCTTGGGTGTGCCATATGAGATCTCAAGAGGGCCAATGTCCATGGGATCTGAACCTCTCACCTCTTCCTATGTGTTCTTGTCTTCTTCCTCCTTTCTTATCCTCTCTTCTTATTATTTTATTTTCCTTTGTTCTTGTTTTTGGAGCCTCAGTGCTTCAACTTCCTTCTCCACTCTCTCTTTTTTGTTGATTTTGCTACTAATTTGTCTTCTACATTGATTATTTCCTTTTCATCACATTCTCTATCTCTTCATTCATTTTCCTCCTGCTCCTTTATTTTATTCTTATTTATCTTGCAGCTACTACCCATTCAAAAAATCAACTTGTCCAAAGACACTTATCTTCTGTATATCTCTTCTTATTTCCATATTTCATTATGGTATGTCCATATGTATTTACATCATGAGATACCTACAATTTAGAAGAAATTTCAGCGTCCACTCTCATTAGTATCTACCTAAGAAAGTGGAAATTTATAACATACCTCTAACGCTGAAGTTTGGAACAAAGAAATTTATTTATTGTTGGTGTATATGATTAATCAATGCTCATTCTTTGCTTGGATAATGAGGAATGATATGAATTTTGTTTAGGGAAAGATATTCAGTCTTGCAACCACTCTATGAACTTGTGATTGTTTTATGGATTAGTAGCCACCAGCATTAGGATTGGCATCACTAGGGAAAAGTGGTTGTTGGAGCAAACTATATTGGGGAAATGTGCAACAACTTTCGAAGACAGTTAGAATTTGGACCAGAATAAGAGTGTGTTCTAGAAGATAAGGAAAAGCAGTGCGCCAAAAGGAAGCAGAAGCAGCATGTCGGACAATAAGGAAAAGCAGCACGAGGAAGAGGAAAGTCAAAGGCAGAAAGAAGTATAGCATGACAAGGAAACAATTTGATCATGGACCAGCTAGGTCCAGGAAGTTACAATGTGGACAAACCTAATCCACTTAGGGTTAGGATTTTAGTCATGATGTAATGGATTTTAAAACACTTTGTAGTATAAATATGTATTGTAAGATCTGAGGAGACCATCATTAGAATATTTTGGTAGAAATTTTTTGGATAGAGAGTTTTGGACCTAAATACTGAGTCGGTTTTGGAGATAGAATCATGAATTATATTTGAGGGTCAGGTCACAAGATTTGGAGCTTGGTGTGACACTGGTCAGCCTCACCATCACCACACCCATATATGTTCATTTATGCACTTATGAAGTAATGCGTGCAATGCAAGGAATTGCTGAAGATGAATAAAGAAGAAGATATTTCCAGATCTTTGTGGATATAGCCCAAGGGGGGTGAACCACAGAAAAACATTGTGTCATTATGTGGAATGTTTCTTTTATATGATTTATGATGAATGAATGAATGAATCTGTTAAAATTAGAATGCATCACGCACTAGATCAGTTATGTTATTTTACTGCAGAATGAATGTTAATAAATATGGTTATAGAATGGTATATCTGATGAATGTTGAAGTAGAATAGTATGTCTAACATCCCCATGAGAAACATACCTTCTGTGAATCCATACATCTATGTCCTGTATTCACCCATAATCCATCTCAGGTGAGACTGTGTTTTGCACTTTTTGTGCAGTGTTTCCTTCTGGTCTCCAGAAGGGATGATGGTTTGCAGGGTTTTGTTGGAGAACTGAAGTAGAACTCAGGTCAGCCCATACATCTAACAAATGGTTTTGTTGTTGGTTGGAACTCAGAAGATCATATTGGAGGGATCTTGTTGAAGGGTGGTGAAGAGAATGCAATTGTATAAAGGGATATTTAGACCATGGAACCCTACTAAGAAGGAGATTGAAAGATGGTTGGAGAAAAAACAACTTGTGTTTTCGCAGAAAGACAATAGAAGTTCCAGGTATACACCACACCAGTATTTATAAAGGTATATATTTACTGATCTCCACGAGTAATTTTTCTGTTATTTTCCAGAGCTATTGAAAGAGTGGATATTGAGGTTCAAGGATAATCATCCAACTAATCGGATAAGACCAATAGAGTGGACTGATGAGAATATTGTGTAGTTGGAAAGAATCAATAATAAATTCACATGCGAAGTGGAATTATGGTTAGAAAACATTGTTGCAAGATTTATTACGGAGTTTGCAGTCGATACTGCGAAGTCATACACTATTCCAGAGAAGGAATTTTTGAAATGGCCAAGAGGAAGGTACATTCGATCAATTTACACATCAATCAAGATTTTATTGCATGATAAAGGAGTGATGAAAAAGGAGTCAGACAACTAAATCACTCTATGCGCATGGGGGAATTGGGGGAAGAACTAAGGAAGATCTGATATATGGAGATGGCTCTGGAGAGAGGCCAGAAGAAGGAAGAAATGGACCCCATAATGATGGATGAGGAACAGACCAAGGAAATATTGGACAAAGGAGGAGTGATGCGCAGTGGAATACCCTACCAATATAAGATCAATAGTAAAAAGAGGGAAGTATCCGAGAAAGAGTGCTTGGACAGTGATAAGGAAGAGGTAGAGGATATCCATGCGACGTGGAAGGTTGAGGAAATCCTATGTGCCACATATGATAGGAAACCATAGGTCAAGGGTTTGGTGTAGAAGAAGGCTCTCCATTCCATATCCAGATTAGTGTGGAACCCACAACCCCATGTGTGACTAAGACATCTGAATAATAATAACCGGTGATTAGTGGTAGAAGGATTTTACTAGGATGAGGTTCCAATGGAAATTGAAGTGTAGGTATAAATTAAGCTAGTATTAGTCAATTATCTACACAGTGTGGAGGTGGTAGTACAACAAACTTTACAATGGTAGGAGTAGATCCAACTATTCGATTACTAGATTTTCATGGAGAAGGATCAAAGGACCTAGGGAAGCACTTGTTTATTTATGAGAATATTTGGGAAGTTAAGAAGATTACAGATGAAGATACAAAAGTGGCACAATTGACGATCACATTTAGAGACCACGCACTGGATTGGTATATGGGCATAACAGTAAACAGTCCAAAAGGATCGCCTACAACTATCGTAGATGTGAAGAAGGAATTAATCAGTGAGTTTCAATGACCAATATCAGAGGATCAATTCATGAATGAGATGATTGAAATCAAACAGAAGCCAAGAGATTCAGTTTGGGAATTTATCAAAAATTCAAGAGACTTAAAGGTAAGTTGAAGTATACTATAAAAAATATGAAGCATAGACACTTCTTTGTTAATTATTTATTACCACATTTGAAGTATCCATTGAGGCAACCAAAGTTCCAAACCTAGGATGAGGTTTTGCAAGAAACCTTGCAATTGGAGGAAAATCAATATAAGCATACAGATTCAGCTGTGGAAGAGCTAAGAGTAGATCTGAAGAACCTGATCCATTTCAGTTGAATCAGAATAAGGCAAAGCAAAATAGGGAAGATGTTTGTTTCACATTATGTAGAATAGGAGGACATCATAATATTGAGTTCCTAACATTTGTACAGTATTTGGGAACATGAATGTCGAATCCTTTACCCACAGGAGGACCATGGCGTGAGATATGTAGAACACATGGACATGATCCTTATCAATGTCCCATGATGAAAAAGTATCAAACATTACCCAAGAGTACATTATGCAACTTCTGTAAGTATGTAGGACATGAAGACAAGGATTGTAGAACCTTGCAAATAATGAAGGAGAGGATATCAGATACTTATATGGTGCAGGCTAAATTAATGACAGGACAACCTGCAAAACATTTTAAAGTGAAACTTAATTATAATAATGCATAACAAATTGCAGCACCACAACAGTATAACAATGCACAACAGTTTGTAGCACCACCACAATATAATAATGCATATATGCAATACAGTCAGGCACCATAGTATAATACACCACGTGGAGACAATTAAGGAAACAAAGGAGGCTTCAGAGGAGGAGGTCATAGAGGAAGAGGATTTGGAGGAGGTAGAGGACCAATAACTTGTCACAATTGTCATAAACCTAGATATTATGCAAGAGATTGTCCACATCCACCTGCGACATGTATGTATTGTTGTGCAGTAGATCATGATACATAAGAATTTTCGACATTGTTGACAAAGATACAGGAAAAGAGGAATCGGGACAACCATAATGTTCAATGGATTTCTATGGAAACCAAAGAAGAGGATGGGAAGAATATCAATATAGTGACTATAGGTGGAGCTAAGAAAGGAGTATATGCAAAAAAGCAGAACCAGGACCAATACCAGTGGGTCAGAAAGAATGCAACACCTCAACAGAATTTTGATGTGCACAAAGAAAAGGAGACATTCAAAGAGGCAAGACAAGATATTTTGAAGGAGAATATTTCTTCTACTTCAGGTACAAATCTAGGAGATGATGTACCAGTATATGACATGCCTCATTTATTTGATCAGACTGGTAGATATCATCCTTCATAACAAGTAAGTAATATGAGAAACTTTTTGGGGTCTTGTGTGACGTTGTTGAATAATAAAAACTCTTTACAAGTATTACGAAGTGTGTTAGAAAAGTGAAATTCTAGAAAAGAGACTAAATTGGAACAGAAGACAGTTAATTAGGTCTGTAAGAAGAGTATAACAAGTAGGGAATTTAGGTTGAATACAAATATTGGAGATTTTAACATGGGGTACATCATACTAGACTTGGGATATGAAGTAAATGTTCTGCTTAAGAAGACATGCGAAGCCATGTGGGAACCTACACTGGGATATTCACCTATTTAGTTGAAGTTAGAAAAAAAACGTAGGGTGATACCAAATTTTATATTGAAAGGAATACGAATGGATTTATATGGTGTGCACACTATGGCAGAATTTCAAGTAATTGACATAGTGGATAACACTACACCCTATCCAGCATTGTTGGGACTGGATTGGGAATTTGATAATCATATTATCATCAATTTGAAGAATAGGAAAATAATCGTTGATTCAGGAGAATACAGAGTCATTACACCATTAGATCTGTCAAAGGGAGGAAGATATGTTGAACCTGCGACATACTACTTTCTTACAAAAGACATAAACTACTTGTATAGAACTATCGCATGAGAAGAAGATTCTATTAACCCAACAACAGATGGAATACTCAGTTGGATAAGCATTAGTTCTTGTGCTTTAGACTCAGATACAGGTATGGATAATTGGTAGCATCATTTTCATGAGTTATCTACCATAATATGTGCAAGGATGGTGTGTGCAGTAAGATGGGTTGGTACAGAGGTAAGAGAACCTCCAACTTTTTATGGTCAAAATGATTTAGAAGAATTTTTAACAATGTTTGAGTTAGAAATAGTGGAAAATCAAAGGTTACCAGTATAAGATATAACATTGAAAGAAACACTTGCACGTTGGTGGGGTACTCACAAAGAGAAGATCAATAATTGGTATCAATGCAAAATATTACTATGCATCAGATTTGGTGTAGAACGAGAGAATAGATATGTGGAAAAGTATGATGGAATTGGACAACCCAAAGAAAATATATAAGGATGTATAATTAAATGGATATTAGTACCACCAGAGGAATGACCACATCACTTTATTCACACATTAGAATTCATTCCAAGAAATTGGTTCACAAAATTAGAACTACGTAGAGAAACTGCAAATTGGGAGGAGATGCAGCAGAACTTTGTGATCACTTTTGCATTTTAACATGAGATTCTAGAGATAGATAGAGAACTAAATTTGGTAAGATATAGGATATTTGAAGAACCTGAAGTTGAATTTGTCTCAACTTATCAGAACTAGAAGAGACAAACAACCAGAGAGTTTCTATATTTTTATCACGTCTCAAAAGAAGACCCAACAGAAGAAAACCCATGCGATATTCAGATCACAAAATTTGAAGGGGAAAGAGAGGTAGAAGGTCCAAAGTTATAGTCATAATATTATTCTGCACCACTGAATATAAAGAAGATAAATATTGGAACAACATAAAATCCAAATATTGCAAGTATTGGGGACTATTAGGACAACCAGATAGTAGAAAGAATAAGAGTTATTGTGTGAGTATAGTGACCTATTTCCAACAACATTTTCAAAGATGAAGGGGCTAGAAAGAGAACGTGGAGAGATAAATATCCCTTTGAAACCAAATTCCATACCAATAAGACAGAGACCCTATAGGTTGAATCCAGTGTATAAGTAGAAAGTGAGGCATAAATTGATAAAATGTTAGAGGCTCGTGTCATAGAATCCTTTGCAGAATATGAATGGATTATCCTTATGGTAGTGAAAGAGAAGAAGAAAGGGGGAATAAGGATCTATGTATACTTGAGGAAGATGAATGATGCATTTCTGCATGGTCCCTTCCCTACCCCTTCAAAGATGAAGTATTGGAGAATGTAGGAGGACATGAAGCCTATTCATTCACTTATCATTTTTCAGAATATCACCAGATAAGAATAACACCAGAAGATCGAAATAAGACTAAATTTGCTACATAATGGGGGCCATATCATTACACATTGATTCCTTTTGGGTCGAATAATTCCCCCTATTATTTTCTCAACGATCGTAGTAGTTGCATTTAAGGATTTTGTTCATAAGTTTTTGTAGGTTTACTTGGAAGATTGGACAGTGTTTAGTTTATTGAAGGATCATGTTCAAGTGTTAATATTGATGTTAGATAGGTGTGGACAGGGTAAAATCTCATTGAACATTAAGAAATGTGTTTTTAGCACACCATTTGGAATTTTGTTAGGGCGTGTGGTCTGTAAACAGGGTTTGTTGGTTTATCCTGCAAAGATTGATGTCATTGTGAACTTACCACCACCTAAGTGAGTGTGCCAGTTAAAAAGTACACTTGGTCATACATGCTACTACATGAATTTCATATAGGGATATGCACATATTACTGCGCCGATGGAGAAATTGTTGAAGAAGGACATCAAGTATCGGTGGAATGATGACTGCCAACAAAGTTTGGATATTTTGAAGGAGAAAATGGTGGCATTGCCAATTTTGGTATTTTCAGACTAGTCAAAGGAGTTTCATGTTCATGTAGATGCATCTTCAATAGCACTTGGAGCAATATTAACAAAATAAGGAGAAGGTGACATAGTTCACCCAATAGCATTTACAAGTAGGAAGCTATCATATTTAGAACAAAATTACAATACAACAGAAAGATAAGGTTTGGCTATGGTGTATGCATTGCATAATTTCAGACATTATTTGTTAGGCCAATATTTTAAGATGTTCATAGAACACTCTGTTCTTAGATAATTGGTCAATAAACTAGTGTTGGGGGGAATAATATGCATATGGTTGTTGTTATTTCAAGAGTTTGATTTTGAAGTTGTGGTGAAACCTGGAAGATTGAATGAAGGGCTAGATCATTTGTCCAGGATAAATAATGGAGAGGAACCAAGAAACTTGGAGTAAAATTTCCCATATGCACAACTCTTTTCAGTACAGATTGTTGATGGATATTTTGCTGACATTATTGAATTTTTTAGTACAGGATTTTCCCCAAAGGAATGTAATATTGCGCAGAAGAAAAATATGGTGGTTAGAGCTACAGACTACCAATTAATTGCAGGTCACTTGTACAAACTTGGTGCAAACAACATTTTGAGGAGATGTTTCATGGATCATGAACGTCCCATTATCTTAGCAGAAGCACATGAAGGAATAGTTGGAGGTCATTATGCAAGGAAAGCTATTGCGTAGAATATATTGTGTGTAGGATTATGGCGGCCAATAGTTCACAAGGATGCAAAGGAGTATTTTCAGAATTGTAATGTCTGTCAGAGGGTTGGAAATCCATCCAGGAGGGATGAGATGCCATTAGTACCTCAAGTAACTTTGAAAGTGTTTGACAAGTGGGAAGTAGAATTTGTAGGACCAATTAATCCACCAGCCAAAAGATTAGGATTAAGGTATATCATTACAATGACATAATATTTAACCATATGGGATGAAGCAACAGTAGTGAAGAATTGTAGCACAGAGACTGTAATGAACTTTTTATTTGAACAAATAGTCACAAGATTTGGATGCCCAAGAGTTCTTATGAGTGATCAGGGGACTCATTTTATCAATAGTACTATCCAGGAAATGACTGAATAATTTGAGATACATAATCGAAATATAACTCCTTACCATCCTCAGGATAATGGAACAGCGGAAGAATTTAACAAAATATTGGAGAATTCCTTAACCAAGATTTGTAATGTAAACAAGGATGATTGGGATTTGAAGATACCAGCAATATTATGGGCTTATAGAACTACATGAAAGAAACTTACAAGGCAGACACATTTTAGATTGGTGTATGGACAGGAAGTAGTAGTCCCTTTGGAATATTTGATGCCTAGTCTATGCATTGTAGCCATTACAAACATGACAGAAAGAGGCGCAACTCAAGAAAAAATAGATCAACTCATGGAATTAGAAGAAGACAAGATTATAGCTAGTTTCCATCAGGAAGTATAGAAAGCAAAGGAAAAATATTGGAATGATAGACATATTAAGAAGAAGAACTTTAAGGAAGGATATATGGTTCTCCTCTATGACAGTAAATATTTGCATCACCTAGGGAAATTCAGGATGCATTGTCTAGGACCATATGAGATAAAGTTTGTCACAGATGGAGGTGTTGTGCAATTTGCAAGATTTAGCAGGCAAGGAGGTTCAAGGATTGGTAAATGGAAGTCGACTAAAACTATATATGGAGATTCAATCCAGTAACTCTCAGTAGTTGCAACATAAAGAAGTGGAATTGTACATAGTGTATATAGTAGGAGTTAAAATAAGAAAAAGAAAAGAAAAAATTAGAAAAAGGAAGAAAAAACTAGAAAAAGACAAAAAGATGTAGTAGATAGATAAGTGGTAGATAGGAAGTTGGATAATACTGCACACAAAATAATCTAGTAAGTAGTATGACAACCTGAAGACACTACACATCATAGAAAGGTGACAAGATATAAAACACATCGCGATGAGATGGAGAGTGGCCGGAAAAAGAAAGATGATGACCAGAAAAGTGGGATATGACAAATAATTTATGACAGGAGGTATAAAAGTAAGAAACTTACACAACATGACTCATTGTGACTTAGAGTAGACAAGAGCTAAGGATAAAGAAAACATATCAAGAAGGTACTTCTGAAGGTTCCAACAAATATTCAGAGCATTAGTTTCAAGATTTTGCAAAATGGCATCGTCGAAGGTTGGAGCTCCCATTTAAGTTGCGAGAAACACACGAAGTGCTATGAATTCTTCAGAGAAAGAATCCACAAAGGTAGAAAACCCTATCCATCCAAAAGGATTTGTCAATGTGGATGTGAGTCCATCACCCATCAAGGAACCAGTTAGTCCAACAATTGTCAAAGAACAGGAGCTAGTATCCGAGCATATGGATGTGGATCTGAGGGTTGACGAACCAAACCCTACACAACAACTAGGTTTGGGAGAACCACAACAGACAAGTGGGGAATATGAATAAATAACATATTCAAATGAGCCTACGAAAAAGGTCGAAGAAGTACATAAACATGTTGCAGAGACAACACAACAAACAGAAGAACAGGTACAGGTGGAAGATGTCACAGGTGAACCAGAGTCAGACACAGAAGAAGAAGAGATGCACACTAGGAAGCATGGCCATCCACAACGACAGAAAAGAGAAATGGGAAATATCTAGTGCAGAGGTCACCGCACAAGAAAACATAAGTTACAATAACACTACCGCGCATACCTGAAGGAGTTACAATCATTCCTGGTATTTTAGGACATGTGAAGAAATTGAAATATGTGGACCACGACATTGCAGATAGGGACACATTCCCTGATTTTGATCCATGGGTATATATGGAGAGAAAAGGGATAAGTTCGTCAGGAGATCCAATATTAGAGCCAAAGCAATGGATTACAGGGTTGTACAATACAGGAATAATGAACTTATTAGAAATTCCACATTTTGGAAGGGGTAGATATGTCAATAAATGTGTCAAACAATTGCTAGCCTTGGTGCATGAAGGTGTTCTATCGATGTATATACCATTGTTAATTGATGTAGACCTGATTGTAGAAATAACAAGTTTGCCAACAAATGGAGAAAAACTAGAGCAATACCTAGATGAAAATACTAAAGAGAAGGCTATTGTAGAATAAATGAAGAAGAAGTTCAACACCGATAGGGGGTCAAAAGGGTTAATAATCAAAAAAATCAATGAACCTATGACAAGATTGGAAACTAAGTTAATGGAATGCAAACTATTGAGGAAGTGTCACAAATAGGAAGCACCAGCAGGTGTCATAGTAATAACCACACAGTGTGTGAAAGGAAGATTAATATTAAGTTGGGCCCCATACTTATTGAATATATTTTTGGATGACTTCCAAGACGTGCAATATTTGAGATTAGATTCATAATATTCATGGTTGAACATACTCATAGCATTGGTGGGTTGGGGACACCCCAAATTCAATGTATTTTTCTAATGGATTGGAAAGTGTCGCGCAACGCAATACACAACTTTGTGGCACAGATCGGATGCAAAGAAAAGGAAGGCTAATTCTAACACATTTGCGACATATTTTGATGAAATATAGGAAAAGGTGGCTGAGACATGGAGGATACCACCAGAAGTGGTGGAGGAACATAAACACATAGCCAAATTTCAGGTGTCAAGACACAATGTGTGGATTCAGCCAAAAAGAGATCCAAAGAAGAATTGGCTACATATGAGGTATTGTGTGACTAGAGAGGAAGTCCAATGGGCCATGAAAGAATGGTCAGATGAATGGAAGGTACCAGTGAGTTCAAAGACATCAACAAAAGGAATCAAACAATATAAGTTTACACATCACAAAACCTAGTAGTCCAGCAACAAATACAAGGAAGGATGCAGAGCATGCAAAGGAGACAAGAGGGAGTGTGACGGTTAGGAAACCTAGACAGAAGAATATTCAAAATCCCTCAGCATAGGAGAAGGACTGCATCAAAGTAAGGAATGGAGGAACTTAGAAGAAGGATACTAATGGAGGAGCGTAGAAGGATGTTAATGTTCTTACGCAGGAGGAACTAGGAGGAGGAGATATACCAGACTTGGAGATACCAACAACATCATCATAGATAGAAACTCTTCCCATGAAGAGGACATTATTACAGATAGGAGGGGAGGGAAAGAATATGAAGTTGAAAAAGAGTGTCCCTGAATTTACATTACAGAAGATGATGTGGAGATGGTCACAGAAAAGGTCTAGGACCGTGCAACAGAGTCATGGTACGATGTTGAGAAGAAAAGAGAGGAGATCATTAAGGATCTGACAAAGGTTAAGGAGACATTGTCACAACTACAATTGAACACAACTTAGCAGAAGGAACAAGGACACCCACATAAGACTACACAAGAAAAGACAATTCCAGCACAACAAACAGTGCAAGTGATAACCATGGGGAGAAAAACGTTTCCTATTACACGAGACATGTTGCAAGTGGACGAGGAGACAACACAGAAGAAGTTGAAGAACATTGATCTCTTGGACTTGGCATTGTCCAAGGTCCCAACCAAATCACTGTATAAACTTCAATTTAGTGTCGAACGGGAGATACAATCAAGAGCTCAAGCATATGTGATAGTTTTAGAATTGGCCAAGCAAGTAAGTGATACACTAAAGATAACAATCAACCATGTACAGGTTGAGAGAGATGAAGTGAAGTAGCGCAGGGACCGATTACAAAAGTGCATATAATAAGTATTCAAGACAATTCTTGTTAGAACAAAGGAAGGAAATATAAAAACAGAAGAGAATACTAATAAGATAGTGTAGACAGTGGAAAACTATAAAATCCATATCATAGAATTGATCACACTCATACAACCAAGAACTCCACCAAAGTTCATATCACAAAGGGTGCATGAGGTGACATATCATACGGAGAAAATTGAAAAGAGCTCCTAGAAAATCATAGAGTTATATGCAGAAGCACACAGTTATGGACAAGCCTATAGGAGGATGACAGACTACAGGACTTAGATAAGAAGGAAGTAAGAGTAAACACTGTAGTGCATGATTTGAAACAAAAAAAAAGACGATGACAATACATGATAGGTTAAGAAGTGTGCAGGACTTGAAGAACCTGCACATATCATTGAATACTATTCAAGTAGAGAAGCAGTCGAGGCAAGCACAGTTGGAGCCACAGTAAGAGAAAGTAGAGAAAATGCTGACAAAAATTGATACAACCAAGGCGGAGATTGGGAAAATGATCTGGATTATTTTCGACATGAAATGAGAGCGGAGATATAATAAAAAAATGTACAGAGATATATTGGATATCCAATATTATAATAGAAATGTATCAGAGATGCAACCATAAACACTGATATACAGTAATACACAATTTTCTATTAATGAGCGAAAATGTACAAAGACTATAAAATATAGAGTGCAGAAAGGCTCGCTAGAATAGTGGCAGCTTATCTCACAGAAGAGATGTGACAGCTACTAACATCCGTGAGAAGATGATTTTACAATGAGGCTCCAAAGGAATTTTTTTCATAAATAAAATCCAAAACCCTAACCCCGGAAGATGAAAAAACAAAAGTTTTGTGGACCTCGTTTTGGGTAGTTTGGTGTATCAACTTCCCAAGGGCGTAACTTTAGCATACGATCTCCATTTGGGGCACATGATAGCTCGTTGGAAAGGTATAATCAAGGAGATTAGTTTTTGGGGCTCAATCAAAGACTTTATCTATCATTTAGAATATCCATCCTGAAAAACCTTCATTTAGGCCCTCAAAATGGCCCTAGAAGTTAAAACCTGCTAAAAATAGTAAATTGCCAAAATTGCCAGAAAACTATTTTGAACAAGTTGGAAAAGGTGGGTGGCCACCAATATCAACCTTGATCAATCCTCCATCCTTAGGAAGCAATGGTATACATTGAATTGAGTGCCCGGGGGAGAGGGAAAAGAGTTTGTTGAATCTGCATCTTGATGAGTTGCTTTCCTTGTTGGACAAGTTGCGCTACTTAGCTTTTTGAAGGTTTTCACGAACCTGTGCCTGGAAGGGTTGGACCATTTTAACTAGTCTGTCTACATGAGATGTTTGTGTGTAGAAGTAATCTTTGTGATTTACTGCAATATTGTTGACCTGCTTCTATTGGATAGAAGGTGCTTGGGCCAAGGCTGTAGTGGTTGCAGTATCCTTATATTCACCTTTTGAACAGATTGTGAAGAAGCTAAATTTTGTACTATGAGATATTACCTTACGGAACTGTTTAGGTGGCACAGTAGTTGGAACCCCTTCTAGTATCATGTAGAGATGACTCCCCGGAGTAACAATGAAACTACGAGGTTGAGACTCATAGATAGCATGGCTCTTCCACATATATGGTTGGCCCAAGAGAACATCACAGACATCTAGCAGGGAAACATCACATAATACCTCACCCTTGAAGGGTTGGATGTCGTATGACAATCGACACTACTGGCTAACATGAAGATCTTGTCCCTGGAAAAGCCACCCAATGTTGTATGGTTGTGGGTGTGGTGTTGTCAACAATTCCAACTGTTTGATGACCTTTTTTGAGATGAGGTTTTTCTGGCTTCTGCTATCAACAATAAAATTCAACGGGGTCCCCTTCACCCACATATGTGAATGAAAAAGGCGCTCACCCTCTTCAGGATCTATTGGTTCTTCTAGTTGAATTAATGTAGTCATGACAATAGCAATGGGGTCTGTGTCGATGATCTGTCTTCTATCAGTATTTTTTGAATCAGATTCTGAATCAGGGTTCGGATCCTTGTCTTTGATTTCAGCCACCAATGATTGTTTTGAGTGACATTCATCGGTTTTGTGCTAGGGGATTTTATGGAAATTGCATCATTTTCCAGTGTCCTTCTTCGTCTTCCCGTGACCCTTATTTTCATTTGGATTGGACTATTTTTCGGGAGACTTTTGTTAAGGTCGTCTTTATCATACTTTGGTTGTTGCGGATTTACAGACCTGAACTCCCATTTTTTTTGGTGCTTAAATTTCTGCTCGATTTTAACAACATATCGATAAGCAGTACCAACTAATGAGATGTACATAAAATCCATTTTAGTTTGGATGTATCTATGTAGATCCTGACGGTATTTCAGAACCAAATGTCGTTCGGAGTATTTGATACCTAGCTTGATGTGAAAGGTATGGAAGGTATTGGTGAACTCTGGAAATTCTTGGCCCCTCTCTTGCCGCAGTGTGGTCCATCTCATATACTGGTCCTCATAGTTTCCAACAGGGTAATATTGTCCCTTTATCGCGTCCACAAAAAAATCCCAAGTGGGATCGGCCCCATATATTCCAAACTCTTCTGTGGAAGTTTTCTCCTAGTAAGTTTCCACCAATGTTTGACATGGAGGAGAGATTTAAGGAGTGCGAAGGTGATATTTTCCCTGTCGTAAAATTGGTGAACAAAGAAATAACCTTCTAGGCGATTTAACCATTTGTCTAGGGTATCCGCATATATCTGACCTTCAAATACGAGAATATCAAAATTAACATGTACCTTGAAAGGAGAGGTGCTTCCAAAGTGGTATTTTGGTGAATATGCACATGTTTCTATCAGAAGGCGTTGAAATATGTGGGAAAAATTCTCCATCATTTCGTCCCTATGTTGCGTGAAAGCTTGCTCAAGCAACAAATTGATAGAATCGCCTGCTCCGTTGTTTTTCTTTTATTCGGCCATGGATGGTTTCTTGGGCGTGCGAGAGTGATTTTATTCAAGAGAGACAAGATCGAGACCCAAATTTCTATACTCGGACCTTGTTGGGGACATGCACTAAAAAAAAACGATCAAGAGCAGCCTGCTTTGATACCACTGATCCGGATTATTTCAGCATGAAATGAGAGTGGAGATATAATAAAGAAATGTACAGAGATATCTTGGATATCCAATATTATAACATAAATGTATCAGAGATGCAACCATAAACACAAATATATAGTAATACACAATTTTCTATTAATGAGCAAAAATGTACAAAGACTATAAAATACAGAGTGTAGAAAGACTCGCTAGAATAGTCGCATCTTATCTTTGAGAAGAGATGTGAAAGCTATTGAGAAGATGATTTTAAAATGAGGCTCCAAAGGCATTTTTATCATAAATAAAATCCAAAACCTAACCCCGGAAGATGAAAAGCCAACAATTTTGTGGACCTCGTTTTGGGTAGTTTGGTGTATCGACTTCCCGGGGGCGTAACTTTGGCATACAATCTCTGTTTTGGGGGCACGATAGCTCATTGGAAAGGTATCATTGAGGAGATTCATTTTGGGGGCTCAATCAGAGCCTTTGCCTATAATTTAGAATCTCTATCCTAAAAAAACTTCATTTAGGCCCTCAAAATGGCCCGCGAAGTTAAAAACTGCTAAAAATAGTAAATTGCCAAAATTGCCAGAAAATTGTTTTGAGTGAGTTGGAAAAGGTGGGTGGCCACCGATATCCACCTGGATCAGAAAATAATCTTGGATATGGAAGAATTGATGAAGTAGAACATCATTTTTCAGATTGTGGAGTCTGTAGTAGAGAAGAGCACATAGGAAAAATCTCAAGTTGAAGACATTTCAGGCAGATTCCAGGAATTGGAGAAATCGGTCCAGGATGCAAACACTGCTTGAATGGATCGGGATGAGACACATGTAAATGTTGGGGGCCTGTTGGAGCAGGCTATTTTGAGTAAATGAGCAACAACTTTGGAAGATAGTTAGAATTGAGACCAAAATAAGAGTGTGCGCCAAAAGATAAGGAAAATCAGTGCTCCAGAAGGAAGGAGAAGAAACACATCGGACAATAAAGAAAAGCAGTGTGAGGAAGAGGAAATTCAAAGGAAAAAATAAGGACATCGTGACGAGGAAGTTGTTGGATCATGGAATAGCTACGCATAGGAGGTTACAATGTAGACAAACCTAATACACTTAGGGTTAGGGTTTTTGTCATGATGTAATGGGTTTTAACCCAATTTGTAGTATAAATATGTATTGTAAGATATAAGGAGATCATCATTAGAATCTTTTATTAGCAAGTTTTTGGATAAAGAGTTTTGGAGCTAAATACTAAGTCAGTTTTGGAGATAGAGTCATGAATTGTATTTGAGGGTTAGGTCGCAAGTTGTGGATATTGGTGAGACACTAGTCAACCTCACCATTACCACACCTATATATTTGTATTTATGCACTTTTGATGTAATGCACACAACACAAGGAATTGATGAAGATGAATAAAGAAGCAAATATTGCTAGATCTTTGTGTATGTAACCCGGGGGGGATGAACCAAGGAAAAACATTGTGTCAATGTGTGGAATGTTTCTTTTATATGATTTATGTTGAATGAATGAATCTATTAAAATTAGAATGCAGCGCGTACTGGATCAGTTATTTTATTTTATTGCAGAATGAATGTTATTAAATATGGTTATAAAATGGTATATCTAATGAATGTTGAAGTAGAATAATATGTCTAACATCCCCATGAGAAACATCCCTTCCGTGACTGCAAACATCTAGGTTCTATACTCACCCATAATCCATATCAAGTGAGACTGTTTTGTGCACTCTATGAGCAGTGCTTCCTTCTGGTCTCCAAAAAGGGCCGATGGTTTGCAGGGTTTTGTTGGAGAACTAAATTAGAACTCAGGTCATCCCACACATCGAACAGTGGTATTTATAAGAATGTTTCCTCTCTTAACATTTCATACATTTCCCCCCATTTATAATCCATGCTTGCATCCATACAACATTTTTAATATCTATAGATTAGCCCTGTGATGCCAAAATCAATTTCCGGTCATGCAACATCTTCCTTATCAGCACTTAGCTCAATCACTCATTCCTTTTTCTTTCTAGCTCATTTGGAGGCCATGTATGAATATTATAACTCATCCATTCCAACAACAAAATACGTTAGTGATGTTAGATATTAAAACAAAATTGAATTTCCCATGTATGGATGAATCTTTTAAAATAAAAACACAAGGGATTGGTAAGTCTCTTGTATTTAGTGTCAAGTGTTTAAGGAGAAAGCATTGTCACTGTGATATATGTTTCAATTTCTTCCTCTAAAAATATAGTGTGTCAAATTAATAAGGTGATGGGCATGCAAGTTGGGTTGGACAATAGTTAAATTGAAAATAAAATCATGGCTTAAATTGGTGAGGCCTAGCCTTGACTACACTCAATGGTTATTACAATGAAAAAGGGCAATAATGTTTTTTTTTTTTTTAACAGAAACAGTTATAGATTATATTAATGGGGTGGACTAGCCACAAATCCAGTTACAAAATGGCCTCAAATTTCTTCGGGTCTGTCTTTCTGAACCATTCTACTTCTATAGCTATAGACTAGTGAACTGAACTAGTTCCTATACGACTTCTAATAGAACTGGATTAAATTTAAATGCCGAAACTCCAGTCACTGTTTCAGCATAAGTCTCAGCACTGTTTCAGCATATGTCTCAGCATTGTTTCAGCATTTTTTATAGCGGTGTTTCAGCATATGTTCCAGCACTATTTCATCATATGTTCCAACACTGTGTTTTAGCATATGTTACAGCACTGTTTCAGCATAAGTTCCAGCACTATTTCAGCATATGTTCCAGCACTATGTTTCAGCATATGTTCCAGCACTGTGTTTCAGCATATGTTACAGCACTATGTTTCAGCATATGTTCCAACCATCCTTCGCACATCCATCTACAATCTTTTACATGTTGTTGTCCTTTTCAAGGGATACAGATTTTTGTTGGGTCTCCGTCATTTATGCATAGATCTCCTTGTGCCAGGAGGCAGCCTTTACTGGCTAAAGCATCTGCTTCTTTGTTTAAGTCCCTAAGTATATGGTAGTAGTTGAAAGAGGTGAAGTCCTGGAGAGTGTGTCTTAGTCTTTGCAGGTTCTTATTTAGTCCAGCATCATTAAACCGTCCTCCCGAATGTATCATTTTGATCAAGATTTCGGAGTCTCCGAACGCTTGTAGTTTCCGACGGCCTCTTGCCTTAGCTATCTGACAAACTTTTATTAGACTCAAGATTTTTGCTTGGTTATTAGTTCGTTGTCCAAGTCCCCAGCTGAAGGTTTCTAGCATTGTCCCTTCGCTGGAGTAAATGATTCCTCCAGCTCCCGCTATGCCAGGATTTCCCTTGGAGGCTCCGTCGAAGAATGTTGTAGTTATTCCTTGCTTCTTCCACCATCTTCGAAAAGTGTCATTATTGTCTCTTAGCCTCCATTTTGTTTCGGAATGGGGTTTTTCAATGCTTTGGGTCCTAGAAGTGAGCATAGGGTTACTGAGCCAATTCTTTTCTACCTGCTGCAGCGAGATATCTGTTTTGTGGGCTTGAGAACTCAGAGTTTCTAAGAGGAGACCTTTTGCTTTCGCTGCTACCATGTTGGGGGTCCATACTCTGTTGTTGAAGATTTGCTCATTTCTTGCAAGCCATAGTTTCCAACACACATACTTGGGGATGGAGATCCAGATTCTAGCCCAAAGCGTTTTCATTGAGAGCGAGGGATAGCAGTCCTTCCAGTTTGTGAAAAGATCTACAACAGAGATGTTCGAGGGGACAACAACATTGAGACCATGGAGGGTAAGGAACCAGACTTTGTTTTCAAATTGACAGTCTACAAACAAATGGTCAGATGTTTCCATTGCTTCTTTGCATAAATCACATCTGTGAGGGCCTGCAATGTTTCTTTTCATTAAGTTTTCACCAGTCAGGACCTTTTTGTGCATTAGAGTCCAGAAGAAAAAATTAACCTTGGGGATCGTTGTAGAGTCCCAAACGTTCTTCCAGATTTTTGCTGGGGGTGGTCTGTCTTTCTGGCATTGAAGCTTAGCGTAGCCTTTGGCTGTAGAATAAGTCCCTGTGGGTCCCCAACCCCATTTGTCTTTTTCATTCATGTGCATTGGTGCTGCATCTCGGAGCTCTGCCTTGAAAGTTTCGAGCTATTGAAGGAGGTGATTTGGAACATTGCCGAAGTTCTAGTCTAACCAGGAGCCATCCTCATTCCATTTTGAGATATCGTTGATCCTCTGTATTCCTCTCTGGGCAAGAAAAACGCGAATTTCGTTTAGGCTGGCGTTTGAGGCAAGGGGCGGCCTCCCCATTACCCGATATCTCCACAGGCAAGTCCGTCTGCCATTTCCAGGAACTTGGTACAGATCCTGGGTGAAGATTCGCGTCCCTTTGAGGCATAATTTCCATAGCTGCGTGCTTTTCCTGTGGAAAGTGTTTTGTAAATTTCGGATTTGAGCGTTGGGAATGTATTTGTGCAGGAGTGTTTTACTTACAGGATGAGAGGCTTCATTGTGCATCTTCCACAGGATTTTGCATCCAAGGCCAATGTTAACAAGAGCTGGATCTCTAATCTGGAGCCTGCCTTCTCTCATGGGCAGCTTTGTTGTTTCCCATCTGACCAAATGGAACTTGTGTTGATTCCCTTTGCCACCATGCCACAGGAAATCTCTCAGGAATTTGTTGATTTGCCCAGAAATTGATTTGGGTGCCAGGAGATAAGTTGCTTGGTAGATCGTCAATGAGGAGAGAGCTGCCTTTATCAATGTTAATTTTCCTCCTTGTGTGAGCCAGTGTCCTCCCCAGGCATCAATTTTCCCTTTAATTTTTGTTAGGACTCCTTCCCACAGGT